>JACXGI010018298.1:0-13497 GCA_016801175.1 Esox masquinongy | reverse complement strand
TAGAACAATTTGCAGACATTATTCCTTTACCTTCAATATGAAAGGCGAATGTCAGCTCATCTGTGTTAGAGAGTGGAGAGAGAACGGAGAGAATGGAGCCAAGGGATACATGAGGTTGTTTAGCTAAGTTATGTTACTATGATAAGCAGGCTTCCTAGTTCTAAAGAAATTACAAGCCAGCTGGGTAGATTACATTAATTTTCCCACAGACCAGTTGGTAGGTTATATATAATATAATAATAATTATGATATACTGTATATTATAGTAAACTAGCTAGCTTGGTGTCCATGTACATTAGTATAGAATGCTCACGTTAGCTAGCTAGCTGAGTTAGCTTGCCACCAGTCAGTACCCTCCACATTGGCTAGCTTGAGGTGGTTGCTACTGATGTCTAAATGACATTAAGTTGATGTGCTAAATTTGAGGATTAATATTCGATTAAATCCAAAATTAAAAATAATAAGGAATGAAACGTCAATAGTATTATAGAGGAAGATTGACAGTCCTACTGTGTTTTATGTACCTGAGCATGAGATGTTGCTACTGTTAGCTGTATCTGGGAAGTTATTGTGTCTGGAACTGGGAGATCGCGACACATCAAACATGGTGCATTCCTTCAAATTCACGCCATGTTGAAGTAAATGCTTAATCATACTGGAAGTGCTTCCTCCCTTGCACAAAATATTTTTAATGCAGAGCTTACATTTTGCAGTGTCATTACCATTTTTTATGAAGATAAGCCAAACTTTTGAGTGTTTGCTGTGGCCAGCCATGGTCCAGGTTGTAAACAGAAGTGTCTCTTCTCAGTTCTCACATGCTTGCTTTGTTGAGGTACTTTATGTTAAAATTATGTGACATTAGGTCCGCGTAGCAGGTGATGGCAGATTAGTGCAACTTTTATGGACTGTAAAATGCGCGACTGAAATGCAAATGTTAGGAACCAAAGCAGAATCGAAATGCACATTTCTTTTCGAATCCACGGTTCTTGGAAATTTGGAACCGGTTCTTGATACCCAACCCTAACACAGACACACACACACACACAAACAAACACACTAGTAACTACATGATGTATACTCATGATGTACACCAGTTGGCAACAGACATATAACTAGAGCCTCCCCTCTCACGCTCTCCTCCATCTCCCCTCCTCTCTCCTCTTTTTCTCGCTTTTCCGAATCAAAGTCTGTGTGCCAAATTGCACCCTATTGCTCACACTCCACCTGGTCTCAATTCGTGTACTAGCTGCGCTACCTAGGAACTACACTAGAAATGGAACCTGCCACAGTTCCATTTTGGACGCAGACATTCCCTGCTGTATGCCGCAGAAAGCTGCTGACCTCGGCGTGGAACTTGGAATGCGTTCCGATGAGAGAGCAGAATGATAGAATGCTCCAGAATGTCTGAGTGATGTCACAAAGCCCCCGGGAAGGTGGGCGGGCAGGCAGAGGCAGGTAGTTGGCCAGGTTCGAGGCCCCGGGTCAGGATGAAGGTCTCGCTGAAGAGAAACAGGCTACATTTAACAGGCATCATAAACAGCAGCCAACGCATGCACACACACACACACACACACGCAGACTAGCAACAATGTTATGGGTTGTGCACAACAGAACTATGCCTCATTGTAAGAAGTCAGTGAGAATGAAGCCCCTGTAGACCACAGGCCATTTCCCTGTGCTGTTTAGCACAGAACACTGTGTTAAATTACAGACCTGTTGGACAGTTTTATACGGTGTGTCTGTGTGGGTGTGTCTGCATGTGTGACGGGAGCCCGCAAGTAAAAGTGCGTTGACCCGGTGATGTTGTGGTGAGACAGAGTTCGCCACGTAAATCTGAGATCAAGGGTCAGGTTATGACCTCATCCTTTTATGTGACGCTCATTAGACAAAGACAGATGAAGGGTCCAGGAGAACATCTGCAGATCTTGGCTCCTGGTTTCCAGTAATGTGTGTTTGTGTGTATTGTACTTGTGTTATTGTTGCTGTCCAGTTCCTGGACCTACAAACCTACAAACAGACAAATTTACACCACCCCCAAGACATACATCCTCAGACCCTTGGACAGAAAGATGGACAGGCCTGTTCTCTTCTCTGGTTCCCCAATTTCCTCTACAGATGTTGACCCTTCATTTGATGAAGCTTTTTTTGCATACATTTTCCTATAGAAGATGAAAACCTGAAGTGTACTTGAGGTTGAAAAAAGCTTTCCACTCTAAAATGCCAGACTTGGTTTTCGATTAACAAAAAATGTACACAATGAGGACCTTTAAATAAAAAATATACATAAGAAGGACCTTTAACATAGTAATGTATATAATGAGGACCTTTAACATAAAAATGTACGTAATGAGGACATTTAACATAAAGATTTACATAATGAGGACACTTAATATAATAATGTACATAATAAGGACCTTAAACATAATAATGTACATAATAAGGTCCTTCAACATAATAATAATGATAATGATGATAATAATAATGTACATTGCTGTTGGACCTTTTTCCTGATCTAGTGGAGTGGATAAAATTAAGATATTAATTTTATTATCTGTACATCTGTCCTAGTTTTAGTCCCCTTTTGTTCTTTCCTCTCTCCCCTTTTCATATCCTCCTCACCCCCTTCTGTCTGCCTCCATCCCTCCTTCACCCTCCTCTCCTTTTACCTTCACATTTTCTGTCTTCCTAAAGGTCAACCCTTGTATCCAAGCTCCCCCCCCCACCGGCTGTACCAGCTCCTGACATCCCTGTACACATTCTCCTGTGTTCCCTAATTAATGTCATCCATCTTGCACCATCCTTCCTATCTTCCTAATCTTAAATTACTCTTTTTCCCTTCATAGAGCACTTTATTTGACCAGCACCCAGTATAGGTCCTAGGGAATATGCTGCCATTTGGAACACATGCGTTACCCATCCGTCATCTGGTGGAGCTCTGGAGACAGTTACATTAGCTATAGAACCACTAGTCCATGGAGGCAGACTGCTGCTTGAATCCGCATGTCCATGGAAACGCTGAATTAGAACTGCATAACACTGGAACCCAAATAAGTACTGGCCACATCTGCAACACCTGGTGAAGATGTACTGTGTGGCAATTAGTACGGGCCACATCTGCAACACCTAGTGAAGATGTACTGTATGGTAATTAGTAGTGGCCAAATCGGTAACACCTGGTGAAGATGTACTGTATGGTAATAAGTACTGGCCACATCTGCAACACCTGGTGAAGATGTACTGTATGGTAATTAGTAGTGGCCAAATCTGTAACACCTGGTGAAGATGTACTGTATGGTAATAAGTACATGTTGCTACATTTATAACGCCCGGTTAAGGTGTACTGTATAGTAATAACTACATGTTGCTACATTTGTAACGCCTGGTTAAGATGTACTGTTTGGTAATAACTACATGTTGCTACATTTATAATGCCTGGTTAAGATGTACTGTATGGTAAGTACTACATATGGCTTCATCTGTAGCGCATGGTGAAGATTTACTGTAACTGCCACTCTGGCCTAACATATTACCATGGAAAAACAAAGATTGTTGGGGAGGGTAGAAAAAGACAGTCAAGGAGGTGGAGAAAAAGGTGCATGTTGAGAAGAAGGAGTTACTCGGCAGCGGTGAAAAGGGATAATGTAGGTAAATGGAAATGAAAAGAGAGAAAGAGAGATGTTTTCCTGGTCATTTGAGGGCATGCTGGGTTATATGCTGATGAGGAGTAACCTGAGCCAATTAGCTGTCAGCGATGTTACACCCTAGGCTCTCATTCGATTGGATATTTGAGAGCTTGGTCTGTTAATGGATTGACCAGCCTGCCAAATACATGGTGTGAGTATCAGATTGATCTGAATCACAAAATGTATCAGAAACTGCTGATGTTGTGTGCTAGCTATGACATCAGATATAGGTAGCCTAGCAGTAAGAGTGGTGGGTCAGTAACCAGTCTGTGTTTTACATTTACATTCTAGTCATTTTGCAGACACTCTTACCCAGAGCGACTTCCAGTTCATACATTTTAGGATGCTAGGTCGAAAAACCACACAACTCAGTAGTAGTCAGGAAATTGCAGTCAATTAATTAGTTATCTGCAAAGGTTTGGTGACGGAAAGAAGACTATATAAATAATTCACATAGCAAGTGTTAGTTCACAAAGGCAGGGGTTGCAGTTATTTTAGATACTCTCTGAAAAGGGTAGACTTTCAGAAGTTTTCTGATAATGGGCAGACACTGGAATTCTAGCCTGAAGGGGCAGCTGGTTCCAACAAAAGAGTTCAAGGACAGAGAAGGATTTTGACTGGGCAGATCGGGAGCTGCCTTCCCATAGAGGTAGGATGGCCAAAAGCCCAGAAGTGGCAGAACAAAGAGCCTGGGTAGGGTTTGAACTTTGCCTAAAGCTAGGGAAGGGAACTTCCCCTTGCTTCTCCGTGAGCAAGCACCATAGCTTTGTAGAGAATGCAAGTTTCAACTGGAAGCAAGTGGAGTGAGCGGAGAAGAGGGGTGACATGAGAGAGGTTAAACACCATGTGGCCGCCACATTCTGGATGAGTAGCAGGGGTTTGGTGGCGCACGTTGGGCATCCTCCCAAGAGTACGTTCAAATCCAAATGCAAGATCACAAGTGCCTGTTAAGTACCTGTGCTGCTTTCTGTGTGAGGTAAGGTCGCACTCTACAAATGTTGTAGAGCATGAACCTGGAGGAGTGAGTCACCGCCTTGATGTATGCAGAAAATGACAGTGTGTCGTCTAGGGTCATGCCAAAGTTCTTTGCACTCTGGAAGCGGGACACTTTGGAGTTGTCAAATGTGATGAGCATGTCTTGGAGCTGACAGACCTTAGTGTGGAAGAAGAGCAGCTCCGTCTAGCTGAGGTTGAGCTTGAGGTGGTGCAGTCTTGGCCAAGTGACCAGTCTTGAAGATTGACTCGTTAGGGAGTAGAAGATTGTTCTAAGAGAGAAAGCAAGAGAGTTGGTTGGAGACAGCAAGTCAAAAAAATACTAGGGATACCTATTTTTTTTAAAGCTTTTTCATGTCAGAGGGGTCTATTGTTGTTTTTTTAGAAGGGGATTGATTTTAAGTCGGGGGGACACAGCCAGTGGTCAGAAATGAGTTGATGAGAGAGGTGAGGATTGGGAAGATGTTTCTGGAGAAGGTCTGGAGAAGGGAGGTGAGGATTGGGAAGATGTTTCTGGAGAAGGTCTGGAGAAGGGAGGTGAGGATTGGGAAGATGTTTCTGGAGAAGGTCTGGAGAAGGGAGGTGAGCATTGGGAAGATGTTTCTGGAGAAGGTCTGGAGAAGGGAGGTGAGGATTGGGAAGATGTTTCTGGAGAAGGTCTGGAGAAGGGAGGTGAGGATTGGGAAGATTTTTCTGGAGAAGGTCTGGAGAAGGGAGGTGAGGATTGGGAAGATTTTTCTGGAGAAGGTCTGGAGAAGGGAGGTGAGGATTGGGAAGATGTTTCTGGAGAAGGTCTGGAGAAGGGAGGTGAGGATTGGGAAGATGTTTCTGGAGAAGGTCTGGAGAAGGGAGGTGAGGATTGGGAAGATGTTTCTGGAGAAGATATGGAGAAGCGAGTTGAGGATTAGAAGGTCTGGAGAAGGAAGGACGGGATAGGGTTTTTCCTAGGCTAATTCAGTTTTAGTTGGTTGATGTATGCGAGCTGGTTACTGTATATTCAGTGTAGAATTATGTTGTGACTATATAGCCTATAAAGTGCAAACAGCAGAATAACCAGTGGTTCTGGGCCTGATTCAAAGTGAGACACAATGCACTTGGAAGATTAGTCAATAACATGTCTAATCTCTTTTTCTCTCTCCATCTGTCTGCCTCTCTCTCTCTCACCAGGTGACAGCAACAGATGCAGACCGTGGTTCCTTCGGAGCGGTGTCCTACTCTCTGGGTTCCGGCTCTGGCAGCAGATTAGCAGCGCCGGTTCCGACCCAGTTCACTGTCAACAAGGAGACTGGTCAGCTGTGTACCAGCACCACACTGGACCGAGACCAGGGGTCAGAGACATACATCCTCACCGTGACCGCCACTGACGGGGTGAGGACCTTTCTTCTGCTCTCCTTTTCTCTTCTCAATCGATTCTTCTCTGGGAGAACAGAGGAGAGAAGTATTATTTTCTCTATTCAGTTCTTCTGTGTTCTGTTTGACTCTTAGAACTAAAAGTTAATTTGAGTTCCTAACTAAATGTTTAGGGGTATAATGAACTGATAGCACTGGTTCAGTGTAAGAGCTGTTTGGAAAAGGAGAGTTCTGAACCTCTGCCAACTGGAGCTGGTTTTTAGGTTACATATTCCTCCCGTTAAGCCCCTCCCTCTTGGCCCTTCACTCAGACAACTCCTGGACATACAAAACACTATTGTTGAGAAACCGTGTTTTTGCTTAGACACTAGCATTGTTTCCTTTTCGACCATTTTAACTGAAAACACAGCGAGGTACTGAATTGTCCCCCAGAAACAATTTGAAAATTAGGCTAAAACATTGGAATTGGACCATGAATACCTGATGGAAGTGAGGAAGAGCTGGACATCTTGTCTATGATGCTACTACCAGCATCCTGCATCTGTCTGTTAGTGCCACGACAACAACTTTACACACTGACAGAGAGGGAGATGAAAGGAAGAGAAAAGGCACATGGAAAAGCAATCAGAAAAAGAGAGAGAGGGAGAGAGGAAAAGATATAGAGGCGAGAGAAGATTAAAACAGATTGAAGTAATATTTTAATATGCTACTACAATAATTCGTCTAACTTCTTACCCTCCCTCCCCTTTCCTCCCTCGCTCCCCCAAATCCCTCCCCTTTACTTCTCTCCATCCCTCCCTCCATCCTTTTAACCTCCCTCCTCTTTTCTTCCTTTCCCCTCCCTCCCTCTCCCCATCTAGGGGGGTCAGAGTGTGGCGGCCCGTGTGCGTGTGACCCTGGAGGACATTAACGACAACGCCCCGTCGTTCTACCCCCTCCTTTACACCGTCAGCCTCAGCACCCACAGCCCACCTGGGACCTCCGTTGCCAAGGTAACAGCCAAAGACCCCGATGCTGGCGACAACGGCAAGGTGACCTACCGCACTGTGTCGGGGGGAGGCTCCGCTTACTTCACCCTCAACAAGGATACAGGTGAGTGTGTGTGTAAGCTTTGTGTGTGTGTGTGTGTGTGTTCAATGTGTGTTAAATGCGTGTTAAATGCTGTACAGTGTTCACTCCATCTCTCCGTTTTAATATCCCTCCCTCCACCAGGCGTAATCTCCCTTTCGCGGTCGCTCCACGGTAAAGCCAACACCCTGGTGTCACTGGTGATCTCAGCGCAGGATGGCGGTGGTCTGACGGCTCCGGCAAACGCCCGTGTGAATGTGAGCGTGGTGGGCGGTTCGGTGTCTCCACCGCTGTTCGACCAGGCTCAGTACTACTTCACCGTCTCCGAGGAGGTCCTCAGGGGAACAGAGGTGGGCAAGGTCCACGCCACCGTCAAGACTGGTATGTTACACTCACACACATACACACATGCACACACACGCACAAAACACACGCACACCCACATTACATTTCCTTGAGATTAGTAAAGGGCTTTCAAAGACATTTTTGGGGGTTATAGAAACATTTTCAGATGCAGGAACTTACAAAAACAGGGTACTCAGAAACCATTGGTGTAGAGCAACATAGCAAGTAGGAGGGTAATGTGTTGTAGTCAAGTTACCTGTCATTTTACCTGTTACTGAGCGCATGTCTGGAGGCTACAGTGCAACGTCCGGGCACGCAACTACCGTCAATATAGAGGCTTTACCCACTTTATGTTACTGTTTCAGACAGTAGTCAATTACAATGAGTAATGAGACTGTATCCCCTTTAAGTTAGAGTACACATAGCAATATTTATATACCAACTATTTATGAGGTTTTATAAATAGGCTATATTTGACTAAACATTTCAGAGTCAGGCTAAGGCACTTGGCAGAATAGATTAATGTGGCTCAAGAAATTACTCATTTACAAAATACTGTTTGGTGGTCAAATAGGTAAGTGAAAGACTGATTTTCTGCATCCAATTTTCTGCATCCAGCTTTTATGTTTTATGCACTATTTCTGTTAAACTGACCTAACAAATTTCATTTGTTTACAAAACTGATTAAGTAAGGCAGGGACTTTCAACACAAGCAATGGCGGTTATGTTCTTTTATCAGTGATAACACGGGTAGCCGATCTAGTATATCTAGTAGATATCCTGGAGCGTAGTCTATTTGGTTTAACGTTTAATCACATTACTGTCAAGCTCCTTCATGCTTAATGTATTTCTCTCCTATCAATCAAATTAATTGCCGTTGATAAACTGGGTGCCGCGGTGAGATGTGTGTTCCCATTGATATATGTTCATGACGATCAGGTTCGTTGCTAGTTACACTTTACATTTGACAACCAGATTACCTGTTTGTTTCCAAATGTAAAATACTCCCGCTGTTTTATGTATTTGAAGAAAAACATCCAGGGGAATTGTTCTGCTTTAACAAACACTTTATAGCTAATTATAAAAAATAGCACATTTGCTATGCACAGTAAACTGTCCAGTGACTGAGACGATCGGTGTAGCAAATGACATAGGCCTAAAAGCCCTCCTGTAGCTCTGACTAGTTATGGCACACTGGTCTGTATAGTTTTCAAGACTGAAATGTTTAGATAAATGCGCTCTTCTCCACCCACAACAGAAACACAGACCTATGTGTCAAAGTTAGATTTGTTACGATGCTTTGTTGCATTTGTATAGAATTTTTATTAGCATTTCTCCTGCGCGGTGGTCCTGGGGGGCACAGGGATGTAGTGTACTAGTGGAATATGTTGTGGAGCAGCGTGTTGTATTGTAGTGTAGTAATATGTTGTGTTGTTGTGGAGCCATGTGTTTTAATGTAGTTTTGTTGTGTATTGTGTTGTAGTGCAGCGTTGTGATGAACCATCCCCATTACCAACCCCATCACACCATCTCCACTGTGTCTGAGCCGAAATGCGCACACTATTCCCCCGCAGTGCTCTAGAACCCGATATGCCAAGATCAAAATTAGTGCACTACAAAGGGGGCATGACGCTGTTTGGAACAGATGCATCATGAGTTATTAGCATGCAGACCAGATTGATATTTGTTCCTGGTATTAATGACGGCAGAATGATTTATATCGGAAAGGCTTTAGGGTAGGAGTCAGGAGAGGTGCTCTCAGCAGGACTGAAGTGGACCGTTTCATATCTATAAGTGCACTTTGATCATAACTCAGTAGTTGATCTTGACCTGGAATCTGATGTGATGGATGCTGTGTTTATTGTAGAAGCAAGTAAATGTGTGGTCTGTTCAATGTGATTAACCATTCTGTCTCCCCCTCCTCCCCTCTGTCTCCCCCGCCCACCCCAGGTCTTTCCCAGGAAATCTTCTACTCCATCTCGTCAGGCGACCCGGATGGTTACTTCACCGTGGACTCAACCTCCGGGGCACTGCGGACATCCCTCCCTCTGGACCACGAGGCCCGTCCCAGTCTGGAGCTGGAGGTCCAGGCCCGCTATGGCAAACCACCCGCCTACGGAACCACGCGCGTTCACATCGCCGTCTCTGACGTCAATGACAACGCCCCATCCTTCCTCCCCTCCTCCTCCGAGTCCCTACTCCTCCCGGAGGTGACCAAGATGGGGGCGGTCGTGTACAGGGTCCAGGCGACCGACCGCGACTCCGGTCCCAATGGGCAGCTGAGTTTCGACCTGGTCTCGACCGGCCCGGGGGGCAGCGGCAGCCAGAGGATGTTCGGGGTTGACCGGGGCAACGGGGAGCTCCGTCTGATCGGGGGCCTGAACTACGAGAGCGTCCCGCGCTACGACCTCCAGGTAGGAGAGGTCGTGGTTGTCCGAAAATAGCACGAGAAAAGTGAAAGTTTCTTCTTCAAGAACGAGTCAACAAACGGAGTAATGATTATTACACGGGCCATTCTCTGTCATTATAAAATCGGGTGGTTTGAATCCTGAATGTTGATTGAGTAACAGTCGTGCTACATGAGACCATATACCACGAGCCTCATACCATGACATCACAGCCCTAAATCATGACACCTCAGCCCTATACCATGACATCACAGCACTTTCTACCACTCTAATTGCAGGGGTAGTCAGGTTATATGAACAATAAGGCACCTCAGGGTTTTGTGGTTTATTGCCAAATTTCTCAAATTGCTAAATGCCTTCTTGCTTAAATAGAAAAAGGGATAAATCTCTGTCCATCCCGTCATCCCTCCATCCACCCCTCTCGTCCAGGTGATAGCTAAAGATGGCGGTGCCCCCCAGCTCAGCTCGACCTTCACACTAGTGGTCCATGTCCAGGCCCAGGATGCGCAGGGCCCCGCCTTCGACACGCTAACCTACCGTGTGGAGCTGCGGGAGAACACGCCAATGAATACGCGCTTCCTGCAGGTCCGTGCCCTCAACAGAGAGGCTGCTGGGAACGGCGCTGGTTCCTCCTCCTCAGTGACGTATAGGCTCCGTCCGGATGGTGACGCGGCAGGGTTCGGGGTCGCGCCTGACAGCGGGTGGTTGTTTGTTCGTAGCTCGCTGGATCGGGAGGCAAAGGACATGTTCCTGCTGACAGTGTTGGCTAGCTCTGGCCCAGGGGACCAGGTGAGGAACACTGAGAGGGGGAAACCATTTATGTTTGTTCACCTTCATGTAGAACTACAGTTCATTTCATTTGAAACATTATTTATATAGCTTTTAGGCCCAGTTTTTCCAGATGCATATGAAGCACAGTCCTCAGTCGAGATTAAAAGTGCTTTTTTTGCCCAGGACATCATCTGTGTCTGTGCAATTTTCCAAATGACTTTCATTACCTTGTAGACCTGCAGTATGCAGACTGTCTTGTGGAAATTGTTCATTTCCCATCTCTCATGCGTCTCTGTGCAGGGCGTGGCGGGGGTGGGCAGGACGGGCAGTGCCACGGTGAGGGTCTCTGTAACGGATGAGAATGACAACAGTCCCCGCTTAAGTCCAGAGCGAGTGTTTCTAGCCGTGAGAGAGAATGTTCCAGTGGGTACAGGGTTTGGGCGGGTGTCGGCCACTGACAGAGACGCGGGGCTGAATGCCCGACTGACCTACAGACTTCTACACAGCGACAGACATTTCCAGATCAACTCACACACAGGTAACCTCTGGCAGGTTCAGTTAAGACTAATGGTGTTACGTGGAAAGGCATCTCCCAAAGGCATCTCTGGGTTAATCATCTCCCTTTCTCCCCCTCTCTCTCCCCCCTCCGTCTCTATCCCTCTCTCCCCCCTCACTTTATCTCCATCTCTCTCTCCTTCTCTAGGAGAGATCAGTACCAGGTTAGGTCTCGATAGGGAGCAGCAGTCTAGCTACCAGCTGGTAGTTGTGGTGCAGGATGGAGGCACGCCCCCTCGCAGCGCTACTGGTACCGCCCACATCACTGTATTGGATGAAAACGACAATGCCCCTGTCTTTAGCCACACCCACCCCGAAAAAGAGCTGCTTATACAGGTGTGTGTGTGTGTGTGTGTGTGTGTGTGTGTGTGTGTGTGTGTGTGTGTGAGATCCATGTACATGTGGGGAGGAGATATCCCTGAAAGCTGACAAATCGGACCACACAAGAGGTTTTGGCTGTCCACAATAGGACATAATTAAATTGGGGTTAATTTTAGATTCTGACATTACTGGTTAGGTTTAGCGTTTGGGCTAGGTTAAGGTTATTTCTACTTAGTTAACATTAGCCAACGCTACTAGTGATTGATGACGAATAGGACAACATGACTATGTTTGATTTAATGACAATCACTGTGTTTGCTGTCACCAGTGGAACTATGGATAGTGACATTTAGCTAAAATATCTGTCCACGCTGTCATGGATGGGAAGGTATTGCAGACAATCCTTTCCCTTAAGTGAACCAATAACAATCAATGGAGCGGGAAAACAGCTTTCCAAACATTAAGTCTGGCTAGCGGACTGTTTTAAAGGGACATCATCAGAATGACATTGTTGTCAACATTTTACAGATGAAGAATGTGGCTAAGAACTACGAGGATAGAACCAGGCTATGAACTACGAGGATAGAACAGGGCTATGAACTAAAAGGATAGAACAGGGCTATGAAATAATAGGGTAGAATGGGAGCTATGATTTTATAGGGTAGAATGAGGCTATGAATTAATAGGATAGAATGGGGCTATGAACTAATAGGGTAGAACGGGGCTATTTCCATTGTAATAGGTTAGAATGGGGCTATGAACTAATAGGGTAGAATGGGCTATGAACTAATAGGATAGAACGGGGCTATGAACTAATAGGGTAGAATGGGCTATGAACTAATAGGGTAGAATGGGGCTATTTCCATTGTAATAGGTTAGAATGGGGCTATGAACTAATAGGGTAGAACGGTGCTATGAACTAATGGGGTAGAACAGGGCTATGAACTAATAGGGTAGAATGGGGCTATGAACTAATAGGGTAGAACGGGGCTATTTCCATTGTAATAGGTTAGAATGGGGCTATGAACTAATGGGGTAGAACGGGGCTATGAACTAATAGGGTAGAATGGGCTATGAACTAATTGGGTAGAATGGGGCTATGAACTAATGGGGTACAACGGGGCTATGAACTAATTGGGTAGAATGGGGCTATGAACTAATAGGATAGAATGGGGCTATGAACTAATAGGGTAGAATGGGGCTATGAACTAATAGGGTAAATGGGGCTATGAACAATGGCGGTAGAACAATGTCAACGAGTCTGATAGTGAGGTTGAAGTGACAAAGATTGAAAAAGTTTGATCCAATTTTGTTATCTCTATCTCTGTCTTTCTCTCTATCTCTCCCTCTATCTATCTTTCTTTCCATTTATCTCCCTATCTGTCATTCTCTCTCTCCATCCTTGTATTTCTGTCTGTCTGTAGGTGATGGAGGGATCTCAGCCTGGCTCAGTCCTTGGTATAGTAACCGCTAAAGACCCAGATGAGGGAGAGAATGGAACAATCTATTACTCACTTTCAGGTAAGAACACACACACACACAGATCTACAAAAAATCATGGTTGCATGCCCACATACACACGCACTCACACACAAACACACACACACACCAGCATTTTTTCAGGGCTTTTCAAGACTAACATGTTGTTTTAATTGTAAACCTATATTGCCAAACTTCTAAGCCTACAAAATCACTTAGAAAGGTCTACACATGCAAATTGCCATGACTTCACCACGTTTTATTGTTTTTTGTACATTTTCTTCTTGAAAGGTTGGGAAATTAGTGTATATATATATATATATACTCACATCCATCAGTCAACCAGCTAGTCAGTCAATCAGACAGTCAATTTGTCAGTAACACATCACCCAAAGACAGTCTTTCCATTGTAATCTCACAGTGATTTTGTTTACAGTTCGGTGGTAAATTCCGGCAATGATCTGTGTTGTCTGGTGAAGGTCCCTGGTAGAGTGTTTCTCAGTGGGAATGTTCTGTGTTGTCTG
>JACXGI010018297.1:0-13691 GCA_016801175.1 Esox masquinongy | reverse complement strand
GTCTCTCTGAGGAGTAGAAGTACAGGACAGGCTGATCTCTCTGAGGAGTAGCAGATGACAACAACAGATAATATGTAAGTTAATACTAATAAAGGCTAAATTCATGTGAAGTAACAGTCCATACCAGTGGAAGGCTGTGTCTTTACTATAGTAAGTTAGTGATATGTTATGTTAGAGTGAACATAGATGCTGAAAGATCTCTATACATCTTGAATGTGTGAGCAGATCTCTATATATCTTGAATGTTTGATGCATGATTGACTGACTTGGGAAGCAAATCTAATAATGTAAAAACTAATAATATTTGGATGACTTCCTTCAACATTTACAAATGATATTAAAGTAATTTAGCATTTCTTGTAATGCACAGCGACTTTCAGTAAGTGAGTGCATATGTTTTTGTACTGTTACCCGTGTGGGATGGGACCCACAACCTTGGTGTTTAAAAGCTCTCTGCTCCAACAACAGAAATACCCCAGTGCACCATTTCAACTAAACCATGACAGGAATGAGATCCCCATTATTGCAGTTAGAGCCAGAGAGAAAATGTTAAGACAAAGCATCAGTGGAAAAACCTATCTGTCCTTTTTGATAAAAATTCTGAACCGCACATTTGGAATGGGACCGAAATAGTTTTTACTACCAGGGGAACATTGCCAAAGAGAGGCTGTTTCTATCTCAGGCTGATACAAAGGGATTAATCCATGCTTTTATTACTAGCAAGCTAAATTACTGTATTGCTCCTCTGTCTGATCTCCCCGAAAAGGTCATTGGTCAACTGTCAAAACCTTCACGGGTACTGACCAAGACCAGATGGCAACTAAGAGCACTTAGTACATCATTCATAAAGCATTGGCATTGGCTACATGTGCCTTTTAGAATATAACTTAAAGATTCTGTTGGTCTTTAAAAGGACAGTTCATCCAACAATCATATTTCGGTGACAGTCCCCTTAATCTGAGTTGTTCCTTCAGGCACATAGGGTCATTTTTTAAAACAATCCATTATTCAGCTCTGTCTCAGTCAGTAATTAGCGTTATTAGCATTGTACAAATTCATGAATGGAAACGGTACATACCGCTATCGCTACGCTGCATTGCAAGTGGAAGACTGCTCTAAAACACACCAAACTAAGACAAGTGGTGTTGTTTACCTCAAAGATGACAATGTTGTATTCCTCAAACTAAAGTCTTAATTTTCGCAATATAATTCTCATTTCAAATAAACGGGTACTTCCTGTGTTTACCGGTCAGTTTTGTTCACAATTGTATCAATCCACACGTTCTTTCAGGAAGAGTAAGTGCATATATCACAGTAAACGAGGTAGTATTTGCTAGCTAGAAAGCAAGTTACATATTTCTTCTTTGATATTCACCTCGGAAAATTAAACTTTATTTGCTTGAGAGAGAAAGTAAAATACATGTCTGACTCTGAATTCGAGCAGGAAGAACATTTTTCGGGGGATAGAGCCTTACTTTTTCTAACCATAATACACAGCTGATGAATTGACCGAATAGAAGCTTGGACAGCAGCTAAAGGGGGGTGATGGTGAACACGTTAATCTCCAACCCTTGCCCAGAATATCCAGAGGCAATGTGTACTTTGTGTATTATAACATAGCAATCAGAAGTATTACTTACAATCTGTCTAGTCTCCACTGGTTGAACTGGGTAACTTGATGGAATTGTATTTGCCTTTAGTCCTCTTCTAAGAGAACATGGGTCACGAACCTCTGTAAAATGTTTCTCACAAAAATTGCATGTCTCGTTGGTGAAGTTGCTCCATTGATTCTCCCACAATACGACTCGGGAGAGGCAGGGGTATTGTCCCAATTGCAGAGCAGGTAGAATTAATTTTCAAACAAAACCCAAAGAACAGGCAAACAGCATGGTCAGATGTGAACAGGCAGAACTCAATGCAAACAAAGGAAATCCAGAAGTTCAAAGTTTATTTATCAAATGCACCAAATAACATAGCGTATATAAAGAAATATATAAAGCAAAAACAGAGCAAAACATATAGCAACAATGTGTCACGCCCTGTCACCTGTTTGTTCCCGTCTGCCTCACTCCCAGGTGTTCCTGGTTCTCTTGATTGCCCTCTGTGTATTTAACCCAGGTCCTCTGTTTGTTCTGTGTCACTTCATCTTGTGTTCCTTTGCCAAGCGTTCCTGCGTCTTCTCCCTAAGAGTTCCCTCATCTGTTCCTGCGTTCCAGCCTGCCCCTGCCAGCCAGATCCTCCGAGACACCGGTCACCGACCTACTGCCTGTCCCCGACCTAGAACCTCCTACTCGCCTGCACTACATTACTCCTGCTCTGTGTACTGAAACCTGCCTGTCCCCGACCAAGAACCTGCTACTCGCCTGCACTACGTTACTCCTGCTCTGTGTACTGAAACATGCCTGTCCCCGACCTTCTGTAGTCTATCCCTGATTAAACACGTTGCATCGAGACAAGACCATGTCTGTGTCTGCTTTTGGGTCAGGCCCCTGGGCCGCTACACAACGTACATAACAGTGTTGAATAGCAGCAACTTTAAAAAGAGTAGGATGGGGAAAGGGAACAGTATGGGTAGAAATATTGAGTATTATAGATACAGCATACTAGGATCAAAGAACGCTAGAAAGCTATCACAAACTCTTGAACGGGCTTAGTATTTCAGTGATTAGGAGCTGGGAGGAGTGCTGCGTTCATTGTGATTGTGATCTGAAGGATCTTGGGATCTGGAGGCTATATGAACTGTGAACAGACCATACAGATATGACAATGAGTGAAACCTCATGTCTCCTCTCCCACCTCCCTTGCACCTTTCTTATGACCACAGCATTTTCCACAATAACAAATTACTCTGATGTCCACCGATGAAACTGGGCCAGCTAGGCGTAGCAATCTTCACACAGCTTGTTGAGGTTAAAGTTCAGGCACACCTCGATGACATCACTGCCAAAGAACAGAAGCTGTGTATGGTGGCTATAGCAAATAGTTCGCTAGTGTCAGTGTGAATTCAACCAATTCCGCCAGCTGTTTCGTCAGTGTACAGTTTAAAAAAAAAATGCTACTGCGACAGATTACTGAATGCAGTTTGAAATGTTTTGGAGTAGTTTTCTGCTTGCAAATGCTGTGTGGCACTTAGCAGACAGAGGCCAGCAGTGGTTGGCGGATATTAGAAAGACTATATAGATATGTACCAGAATACTATCTTTGCGATAGCGGTACAAACCGTTTCCATTCATCAATTTGGACAATGCTAATAACGCTAACTACAGACTGGGACAGAGTTGAGTAATGGATTGTTTGAAAGCTAGCAGTGACTGTTCTTTTTGTTTGTAGACAACTGATGTTTGGTTATCCGTGAACAGATTTCGGGGTAATGCGTTACTAAGTAACGCGTTATAGTAGTCAGACAACTTTTTAAATGTAATGAGTAACGTAACGTATTTAATTTAAGTAATCCTTTACTAGTTATTTTTTCAAATAAATATTTGAATAAAAATTTCCTTCAGTGCAACCTACGAAGCTTTACATAGTATTCCTTTTCTCTAGTAGCAAGTGGCTAGACAATTATAGTAAATTAACATCTCAATACATGATTTTTCTGAATAATTTTAAATATTATTTGGCATTATGGTATATGATCCTTTGAGATAATAGAATTGGTCACTCTTGCTGTATAATGATTGATGGACTAATATTATATGCTGCTGAGTGACACTGACTATGCAATACCTGACCACGTAATTATGCAACGTCCCATTAAATGTCTGCCTTCTGGGCATAAGTGACCAACACGTGAATATAGAATCAAAGGACATATCTGAAAGTAACTAAGTGACTTAACGCCTTACTTTCTACAGCAAGTAGCTAAGTAATGTAACTGGTTACATCATGGGAACTGTAACTAGTAACTGTAATTAGTTACTTTTAAAAGTAACGTTATCCAACACTGTCCGTGAACAATTTATTTCCTAAAATAACTATGCCTGGTACTTGTTCTGTGGTCGGCTGTGTGGTACTTAGCAGAGGGGAATATTGACAGAGGCCAGCAGTGGTTGGCGGATATTAGAAACACTACATAGTGAAGTGTCAGATTGTCTTTGTGGTAGCAGTACGAAACGTTTCCATTCATCAATTTGGACATTGCTAATAACGTTAATTACAGACTGGGACAGAGCTAAATAATGGATTATTTGAAAAAATGACTATGTGCCTTCAGGAATATCTCCTTGTAAGTGGACTTTGAGTGCATCCCAATACAAGACAGACATTGTTTCAAGGTTTATTTGTCAAATGCATCGAACAACACAGCGTCATCCTACACAATGAAATTCTTGTTACATGGCTCCTGACAACTACGTTGTCAAGAAGAGAGTTAACGAGAGTTAATAAGAAGAATATATATGCAAAAATATAGCCAGACAAAAAATAATAATAAAATAAAGCAACAATATACATAACACTGTACACTAGAAGCAATTGGTAGAATTACTAAATATTATAGATGCATATGAGTGTAATAAGCTTATGAATGGTGGCATAGAACACTACAACTACGTAGTGAGAATTAAAGAAGAAAAATGTATACACAGCAAAAATATAGCAAGAAGACAAAGCAATAATATACAGCTCCGCAAAAAATTAAGAGACCACTGCACCTTTTTCTTTCCTTTCCAAAAAAGTCAAAAAGGAAGGTTTTGAGTGAGGAACAGAAGGGTTAAAATTAAGAGACCACTGCAAATTGAACGCTTCTGTTCCTTACTCAAAACTTCCCTTTTCAACCTTTTCCTTGGAAAGGAAAGAAAGAGTTGCAGTGGTCTCTTAATTTTTTCCGGAGCTGTACATAACACTGTACAGCAGCAGTTTAAATTAAAATTTTTTTGGGGTCTGGAGTTGTCCTTTAACATCTGCCTCCTTCTAGTAGTAGGTTTCCAGCTGTACTTTCTCTTGGGTCTTCTGGAAGAGGCACCACGTAACAAATGGAGACAACCACAGTGCAACCGCTGATGCCCCTACCATTTGTATGTATCTGATGTCCCAAACATTTAACATCCTTTTTCCTTTCAAGAGTTTTCTAATTTGGTCTCTCACTGGAAATGTTTAGACTCACGTCAGAGGACTCCGAGGCAGACGTCTCCGAGGCAGACGTCTCCGGGGCAGACGTCTCCGAGGCAGAGTACAACTCCTTGGATGAGGACGCTACGGACGGGGTGCTGACGTGGGACCCCGTTCTGTGCCAACTGGTCCCAGCCCTCCCCGAGGTCGAGGGGGGTCCCATACCTCGGTCTGTCGCCCCCCGGAGATCTCCCCCAAAAATGTTTAGGGGGGGCTGACGGGGTACCCGAGGGGAGCCTCTTGGGAGCCCGAGGGGGATCCCTGCCTTCTGGGCCTAGCCCAAGCCCTTTCCTACCGCCTCCCCAAAGCCGTGTGGACTGGACGGGCAGTCGTCTAGCCATCCGGCGCCCCACTCCCTGCTCTACGTCCAGTGCCAGCTCCAAGGCGCCGAGCGCCCCCTGCTGCCCTGGAGCTGCAGCCAACGCCACCTGCTGCCGACTGGCCGCCACCACCAGAGCCCACAGCGCCCTCCCCCGTCCCGGCTGCTCCCCTCCCCTCGGCCTGTTCCTTCTCCCACTCCCCCCCGGGTTGTGTTCTGCCCCGTCTGGGGACGGGGCTTTGGGGGGGGTACTGTAACGGTGAGGTGATGGACAGGTTCGTCATCTCCCGCTTTTCCCGGTTTCCATTCATTCTCAAACACATCCCGGACTAGTTCATTGTCACATGTCTTCAGTCACGCACACCAGGTCCAGGTCATCAGTATGTGTGTAAATGTTTTTCCTCTGCTCCCCTCACCTGTCGGTTATTGTTGCTTCTCATAATACGTGTGGGTAAGTGGTTTCCTTTCGTGTTAGTTTGCCGCTGCACGTTCCTCCGTTGATTGAGTTTTCATGTATACGTTCGTTTGTTTTTCTGCTTTCATAAATACATGTTCGAACATACTCTGCCTGCGCCTGGTTCCCTCCACTCAACCACCACATCGTGACACTAGAACACATTTTCAAACTCCAGCCAGTGCTGCATAATGGGTGTATCCAGTTAGTCTTTATACTTCTATGTTAACAGCCCCTTTTATCCAGCACACCTTGTGAGCTTTTGATTCCATTTAAATCAAAACAATTTGGTCTAGGCACCCCCAGAACCACTCATTATAATCCTCCAACCCAAAATATCAGCATCGAAGAGGACACTTTATAATCATATTTAACTCTGAACACTCCGAATCTTATGTGGTGTCTTTGCAAATTTTTCCCCAATTTTATCAAACTTAATTTTGGGAGTACACTCACAAGACTTTTTTCCCCCATCAATCGTCACAGTTGACTGGGTGGCAAATGTGTAGCCCAGCTCAAGGCATAACAACGAAGTGCAGTTTCTACCATGACAGCTCTTTGACACCACAACACAGAAGTGATCGATAGACAAGTTTCTCCATTTCATTTGTTTCATAAACTAGACAGAAAAGAGCTTTCTCCTGCTCTGCCTCTGTTTGCAGAACACAATCAATGGACTGTCTTTTTGTTTCACCACAGAGTGTAAGTCAGTGGAGGGGGGTGTCTCATGAAGGTTTAGGGACAACACATGGTTACTGTACACTGGGACAGTCATAGTGAAGGCTCCACTCCCCACAGAAAGCCCTGGCAATAGGATTTACAAGGTTACTCAATACCTGTGGCTCCGCATTACAGTTAAACCAATGTTGTCCAGGAGGACCTGTTACGATTCCACTGATGCCATTCACAAAGCAACACAATGGTTGAAATTATTACAGTAGCTACACTCTAGCACACATACTGACCTACTGCCGCTGGGCAAACAACCTCTCAGCGCCAGGGGGCTCTTTAAGTTTTACATCTTGGAGCTGTTTCCCGAGGCACTGGCCCAAAACAAAATAACTTGCTTCAGCTCTCTCTCCTCTACCGTCTCTCACCCACGATGTTATCTCTTTCGCTCGTTCCTTCCCAACTCACTATACACCGCCTCTCTCCTTGTTGTTTTCATTCTCTCCTTCTCTTCCTCTCTATGAGTAACAGAAAGGAGCAGATCAATAAAGGAAACTCCCAGAATGGAGCAGAAAGTTAATGGCTCACTCAAGATTGGTATCCTGTGGCATCCTATTCACTGTGAGTTGAACTTGTCTTGTGCTCATTGGACTTGAGTCTAAAGTAGTGCACTATTCAGGGAACAGAATGCCATTTAGGACCTTGTCTCTGAATACCACCCACCATGTGAAGAACCAATAAATAAACAACATGTCTTCAGTAAAGACTGTGTTTGACTAAGCATTCTATTTCACACTGAGGGTGAAACAGTTTTTGTGTTTTTGTTTCCCAGAAAAATAGAACAGTTCACATGCGGTAGCGTTCTCGCGCGTGGCTTCGCTTTATCATGTTAAAATGTTAAATTCACATAGTCTAAGATACTCATTCATAGCGTGTGGATACCTAGGAGGAAGACAATATGTGATTCTCAATTTTCTTCATTTTGTTGGACAATACAGGGTCAGATGCACAACTGGATGTCAAGTAATTGGGGATGCAAGAAAAAAAGACAATTTTTAGAACATGCTTGCAGGTGGTTGCACGAAATTAAACATTTAAAATGTTGTTGTTTGGCTTTCTCTTCTTCAGGTCTGTGTACTGACATCCCGGAGAACTCTATTTGACCTTCATTCAGAGGTTAGTTTGTGGTAGAGCTGCATTTACCATCGGGACCAGAAGCAGCTCTAATGGATCACCTTCACAACACAATCTACTCAGAACTCCACGGTCCAGACAGGAGGAGGACCTGAAGCAGCCCTGAGAGGCCCCAGAGGTGTTGCGGTGTCCCACAGAGCCATGCCGTCATCTTTATCTGGTGCTAAAAGCCCCAAAGCTAAAACTATCAAGCCGTTTTAGTACATCCAGAGCTGGGGTGGTGCACCGTGGTTCAACTTCTTCCCTGCCAACATCACTCCCATGCCGACAAATGGGGAGGTTGTGAGTAGCGTTGCGTAACGTTGCGGGGGACGACACAGCAAAGCCTGGCTGGTGATCCTATTAAGAGCTCGAAGACAGGAAAGGAGAAGGGAGGGAGGGGTGACGGAGAGGTGACTGACTGCATGCGTTGACCCTCCACTAATGGAGAGAGATGGAGGGATGGAAGGAGAGTGAACCAAAGGGTGGCCATAAGGGATGGAGGGATGAGGAGGAGAGTGAACCAAAGGGTGGCCATAAGGGATGGAGGGATGAGGAGGAGAGTGAACCAAAGGGTGGCCATAAGGGATGGAGGGATGAGGAGGAGAGTGAACCAAAGGGTGGCCATAAGGGATGGAGGGATGGAAGGAGAGTGAAGGGAGGGGAGGGTTGCTCGAGGGATGGAGAGAAAGAGTGTCTCACTAATTGGGTCTGGATGTGAAATGTGCCGTCACTCATCATCATCTTCACTAATAAGGTTCTGAGGCTAAAGTCGAGTAGATGCATGAAGCAGCGAGGAGAGTAGCTTGTTAGTCACCAGTGTAGAATGAGCCCTAATTAACAAAGTGTTGACGTGTAAAACATTGTAGAATAAAACACATTAAAGCAGAGTGGTGAAGAGCAACCAATGCCGTCTCCCTTTTCCATATCCATTTCCCTGGCATCCCTGAATTCCCCATAATGCCACTGTCTCCGGATGCACTGATACCATTCAGGGGAGAGCTGCAAAGGACATTTACTACAGAATTTAAAAAAACACAATTGCCTCTCCAAAAAAGCCACTTAAACTGATTGAGAGACAAACAGATGCAGCATTACATAATGAATACAGCAGTTAGGCTGTGAGATGATAAAAGCAGAATTACATAATGAATACAGTAGTTATGCTGTGGTATGCTAAAATATAAGTTTCATTTTTGGAAGACGTTCGGCAACATTAGAGAGGGACACTGAACCACTGAGTATCTCTGAATTGTTACCCCAGGGTACAGCATAAATAATAACTAGGCATTTTGTTATATTTCAGTTTTCAGTGATGTATATCAAGTGAAATAATGGGATTCAAACTTAAACTAATGAATCTTGAACTCTGACATAGAGTGCCCTACAAAAGACAAAAGGACAGTAAAGTCAAAATTGCTATTTTTGCTGTACATTCAAGGCCTGTGAAAATCTGATTTAAAGATGAATACGAGGCAAAAGTACAGAATTTCACCTTTTGTTTCTGTCTGTTTCAACACATTTACCAATTAAGGATAACAGCACTGTTAGAGTTCTAGCTTCCCATTTTATGGGAACGTAAGTTTATGAGCTCTTTGGCTCACAGCTGTTTCTAATTGATCAGGTGTTTCCTGTTGCAATGTTTAGTGTCACACAAAACAGCTGTGAATGTGTAGCCTCGATTCCAACCTTTGCTTTTGCCTTTGGAGTCTCTGTTTGGTGTCAGTAGGCATTATCCAAGCGATTTTGATGATAAAAGACAAGAGAAACGAAGGTGGACCTTCATAAAAGGCATGGGAAGGCAAAACTGTGGAGAACAAATGTAACTACAGATAACCCAAAGCACCACCTCATCTGTGAAGCATGGTGAAGGAAGTGTCATGGCATGGGCCTGCATGGTGGAGGTAGTGTCATGGCATGGGCATGCATGGCTGCCTCTGGAACGGGCTACCTCATCTTTACGGATGATGTAATGAATAATGGCAGAAGAAATAATTCAGAAGTGTACAAAATCATCTTGGCTACCAATGTTCAAGAAAATACCACCAGTCTGTTCGGATGGTGCTTCATAATATAAGAGGACAATGACCCACAACACACTGCCAATGCAACCAAGGAGTGTATCAGGGGGAAAAAGAGTTACGTTTTAGACTGGCCAGTCAATCACCACATTTTTATCTGACTGAACATGCATTTCATTTGCTGAAGAGGACACTAAAGTCAGAAACTCCTCACAACAAGCAACATCTCAAAATGGCTGCAGTCAAGGCTTAGCAAACCTTTCAAAGGATGAAACGTATAGTTTGGTGAATTCACTGGGTCGCAGTGAATTATTGCATGTAGTGGATTTGTGACTAAATACTAACTTTTATACTGCTTACATTTGCTTTAAGCAGAATTTTACCAATGCTTTGCTAGCCTGTAATGGTGGGATGGATCATTGAAAGTGCTGTTATTCTTAGTTAGTGAATTATATATGTGTTGAAACTGCCAGAAATAAAATGTGACAGTCTGTACTTTCGCCTCATATTCATCTTTTAATCTCAATTTCAAATGCCTTGAGTGTACAGAAAGAATAACAATTCCGTCTTTAGTGTCCCAATACTTATTAGAGAACCTCCTTATCAAGCTCCAGGTTAGACAGCTGGCCTTCCCCCTTCAATGTGCTCAGGTTGATCTTGGTGTGTTAATAGTTTCAAGCTCACATCACTGTGTGGGTAGATACTATTTAATTACATTCTGTGACACTGATTCAGCCTCATCTTAATACCTAACCCCGACATAGTAGAGTTTTTTTTTATTACTTCACCTAAAGACGTTTACTTTCCTCTACCCTACACACTCCCTGGGGACAAATGTCAAAAACCGAGCTGAGCCATGAGATCACAATGCTTTACGACATATCCTTTGTTCCTGTCACGAAAACGTCCTCATCTAGTAATCGCCAAGGACTAATCACACATTTTAAAAGCTACGCCGGAACAAAGCATACATAAATAATACGCCACCAGAGACGTCCACTCTTTCATACTGCCGTCTGATGGCGCCCTGCTTGGTATCAAGAGCACCACATGTGGAACAGGGTCCCTCCCACTGTCTCCCACATTCATGCATTCTTGCCCTTGAAAAACAGCCAACGACCAACCAGAAGAGTCTCCCCCTAAACAAATGCCTCTTAAACCCTCTAACGTCTAACTTCTATAAGTGAATTAAATGACAGTAATTATGTGGCTCGTATTATCATAGAATGGGTTGCACGTGTCACCTTGTGTCATGTCTGGTGAGCCCGGTGGTGTGTGTGTGTGTGTGTGTCTGTCCTTGTCTAATGTCGGGGAATGACATCCCCCCTGTGCTTCCCCTCCCCCGTCACTGACTCCAGTCTCTGTGAGTCTAACGCTCTGTCACATCTCTCAATAATTTATCCGGTGAGACCAGGGGATCACAAAAATCACACACACACACACACACACACACACACACACACACACACACACACACAAACACAGAGACAGCAAATACGCACATGAAAACATAAATCTGTTAACACACACACACACAAAACCACACAGACACACTATAGCGACATGTTCCAAGCGAGAGCACAGCCGTTTAACTAAAGTCATCTATCTCTTCAAAACCCAAATCACAGTTAAATCTCTCTCTCTTTAAACCATAATCTCTCTTTAAACCCTAATCTCCCACTCTTTAAACCCTTCTCTCTCAAACCTGAATCACTGGTAAAGCTCTCACCCTCAAACCCTAATCATAGGTTAAGCCTCTCTCACAAATCTTAATCACAGGTATGGCTCTCTTTCTTAAACCCTAATCACAGGTAAAGCTCTCCCTCTAAAATCTTAATCACAGTTAAAATTCTCTCTCAAACCCTAATCACAGTAAAACCTCTCACTCTCAAACACTAATCACAGTTAAAACTCCCTCTCTCCAACCCTAACCACAGGTAAAGCTCTCTAAACCCCTAATCACAGGTAGGGTAGTTTGGGGTAAGACACCCCCCCTAAGATCAATGTCTATTTACTGACAGAAAAATGATTTGTATTTAATCAAATGTATTTTTTAGGAAAGGGGCATTTTTTCCAGCTACTGGGGTAAGATGCCCCTCCATGGGGTTAGTTGCCCCCCTGGGAATCTTATCACAATAGAAGGTAATGCCTAAGGGTTTTAAAGAATTGGCACGGTTTTTTACCCCACTTACATTTTCCTTACATGCCATTTCATACAATTAAACTACATTTATTATCATTTAAAGAAGGCAATATTTTAAATCCCAGCAGTCCTTAAAATGTTTTTAATTGTTGGCTGAGCAGGTGTGATGATACAGAGGACATTTGTAGTTGATTAAGACTAGTGGCAACCAGAGGAGGTGTTGAAAAAAAGAATGATGACATTTTGTGGTTTTTGTGAGAGTTTACATGGGGGGTCACCTTACCCCAGGGAGCGTATTGCCCCATGTTACGCTAAAGAATTGTCTCTCTCAGCATTGGAGACATCAGCTCCTCACTGGAGTACTCAACACCTCACTGGAGTCATCATCACCTCACTGGAGTTATCATCACCTCACTGGAGTGGTCAGCACCTCACTGGAGTCATCATCACTTCACTGGAGTGCTCAGCACCTCACTGGAGTTATCATCACCTCACTGGAGTCATCATGAACTCACTGGAATCATCATCACCTCGCTGGAATCATCATCACCTCGCTGGAGTACTCAACACCTCACTGGAGTCATCATCACCTCACTGGAGTCATCATCACCTCACTGGAGTCATCGTCACCTCATTGGAGTACTCAGCACCTCACTTAAGTCATCATCATCTCACTGGAGTACTCAGTACCTCACTGGAGTCATCATCACCACACTGGAGTCTCATCACCTCACTGGAGTACTCAGCACCTCACTGGAGTCATCATCACCTCACTGGAGTACTCAGTACCTCACTGGAGTCATTATCACCTCACTGGAGTACTCAGTACCTCACTGAGGGCATCATCACCTCACTGGAGTCATTATCACCTCACTGGAGTACTCAGCACCACATTTGAGTCATCATCACCTCACTGGAGTACTCAGTACCTCACTGGAGTCATTGTCACCTCACAGGAGTCATCAGCACGTCACTGGAGTCATCAGCACCTAACTAAAGTCATCAGCACCTCTCTGGAGTCATCAGCAACTGAGCGTCACATCAGAGGACTGTATAAAACCAACCAACCAATGTCATTACTCATTATCACGCAAAGACACAAGGAAGACAGACAGGAAGAGTTAAAGAGAAGACGGGTTGTTGAGATGGAGAAATAGAAAACAAACTGACATATCTAACATTCAACTTTTCTTTATCTCATTTGCTTTGGCAATGTACACATTTTCCAATAATTTGAATTCATTTGAGAGAATCAGACAGACAGTGAGAAAGAGAAAGTCACAGGCTACTATAACTATAAAACAATCTTATGCTACTATAACTGTCATGGTTCATAGAGGCAGGACCCAGGCACAGAGATGTCATCAACAAAAGGTTATTTTATTGAAAGGCTGACTTGCTCACAATGCTTTGATATGAAGACAAACCAAGCTGCAAACAGTGACTTCCAACAAGGACTCACAAGAAACACTAAAACAGGAGGAACTTAAATAGGGACATAACGAGGGCCAAACAAGACACAGATGGAACTACTCAAATAACATAGACACAGAACCAAAATACACTGAACATAGAAATGTAACAGCTGGCACGGCACAATACAGTCACAGGCCACTATAACTCTAACACAGTCATAGGATACTATAACTACAGTACAATCACAAGCCACTATAACTACAATAAAGTCACAGGCTATTAAAACTACAATACAGTCACAGGCCACTATAACTCTAATACAGTCACAGGATACTATAACTACAGTACAGTCACAGGCTATTATAACTACAATACAGTCACAAGCCA
>JACXGI010018294.1:0-13428 GCA_016801175.1 Esox masquinongy | reverse complement strand
CAAGTCAGCAGTCTTCCCCATGATTGTGTAGCCTACAGAACTAGACTGAGAGACCATTTAAAGGCCTTTGCAGGGGTTTTGAGTTAATTAGCTGATAAGAGTGTGGCACCAGGTGTCTTCAATATTGAACCTTTTCACAATATTCTAATTTTCTGAGATACTGAATTTGGGGTTTTCATTAGTTGTCAGTTATAATCATAAAAATTAAAAGGAATAAACACTGGAAATATATCAGTCTGTGTGGAATGAATGTATACATTATACAAGTTTCACTTTTTGAATGGAATTACTGAAATAAATCAATTTTTGATGATATTCTAATTATATGACCAGCACCTGTATATTAGGGCAATGTATTCATTATAATAAATGGGGCTGAGATATTGGGAAAGCTACAGGAGAAAGTGCTTGAATAGCAGTAAGCTGGACTCAAACTCAGACGCGCAAGAACCCAAGACACCAACGTAGACCAATAGACCAACCTAGACTACGAATACAGCAGCTACTTTCACTCTGCACAGACAGTAGAGCAGAAGTAAAGTTTTCAGTTCAAAGGCCACATTGGGACTTTTAAATTCAAGGACCTCAGGGTTTTAAATGTTTAAGAGTGGGCTGGAGTGTTTTTAATAACCAGAGCAAATATGTATTGTATACCAAACCGACCGGGGGCTAGACCACATTTGGCCACAGAGCCTCAGTTTGCCCACCCATGTGTTAGAGACTATATACTACCACCTTATCTGACGAATGGGAGTTACTTTTTGGTAAACCACAAAAACCACACCCGATTACTGTTTTAGAATTGAGAAAGAGGCAATTTGAAAGTTGAATGCCCAAGAATGTACCTTTAATTTATAAAATGTCTACACAGACATGTTTCTGAACATATTGACTTCCTGTGAAGCATCAAGAACACGGGAACCTTCACAGATGGTTGGTTTGGTGTACAGTTCAGCATCCTCTGTGATAGATCGGCACTGTTCAGACACAAACCATCAGTTGACAGAAACACTTGAGTCTTTAAAGCAGATCATGTTTATTTGAAAAAGGAGTGGCTTTTGACACTTGACTTGCCATTGGACATTGACACGTTGGACAAGCAGTTAGTGATGACACAAGGCTGCTATAGCTGTACTTCATTTACCTTATTTTATCTATACAGCACACAACATAGTGTTCAGAATTAAAGTGCTTTTATAATTTGGTTCCCCACTCAAAAAGTATTGCAGCAGCAAAAACATGGCAATGTGATATTTGGACTGAAACAACAGTGACCTCAAGTGGAACGTAACATGTTATGTTCAAATGCAACAGTGAGTATCTACACAGACATTTCTTCATTGGGTGATTCTCGTCATTTCATTCCATCTTATGACCAGGCCCAGAAAGCTATAAATACCTGCTGAAATTATTCTACACTCAGGGACTATTCACGTCTTGACCCTTGAAAATGGCTTGTCACCATGTGTGCACAAACAATTATATTTATACATCTTCATTTTTAAACAGACTTCAGACAACATAACATCAAGATTCATAAGGACAAAATATGATATTTACTGTCTAGTATAACTGGGTCCTTACAAACAGCAGTCTAAAGTATGTAACATTCATTTTCAGTAAGTGCAATATTGTACCACCAAATGCTTTACACTCAGTGCATTCCCTCAGACGGTTACTATGGAATTAAAAGGTAATTGAGTCACTGATAAACAGAACTTATAGCCTCATCAGGTAACAAGGAAAACAACTCAACTGAACATTAAAACCTGCATTTGACAATGACACTCTCTTAAAAATAGATCAGTGAGAGTGAAGAGCATGACCAAACTGGACTTTCCTCTGTTTAGTAATAAAGTCAGTGGTCCATCAGAGCGGTTATCATGAATGTTTGTTCAGTATTAAAGTCAGTGTGTGTTAGATAGACGGTACGACACAATAACCTCAACTATATTGTCTTTGCTATTATCTAATGGACTTAGCGGAAAGATTTTTGAGGGATATTCCGAACATTATAACATTTAAGTGAAACCAACAAGAAACATCTAGTAATGTGAATATATTCCATATAATGGCCTTGTCGGGACAAATATGTTTAGACTGTAATGACACAGTTGATTAAGAGATTAGATTAAAACATTATTCAAGATATAAAGAAAGAAATTCCAATGAAGTAATAAAATATCCAGGGATGGTGAGTCAATTACTTGCACTCTCCACATGTCTGACCCCGTACCATTTTTCTTTCTTAACTTGAGACAATGGGTGGTGCCGATTTAATTCCAAATCATCCATTCCACTAAACATTTTAAGTTGACAATACTCAACTAATGTGAACAAAAAAATGTCAATTCAAACTGAATGTGCAACTCAGCATCTGATCTGCAAATGAATTCAAATGGAATGAACCTCAAAGTTCTCCTTTCGTAGGTATGAACAATGCTTTGCTTTTCTGCAGCTACCGGCCATCCAAACGATTGACCACATCTCCAGGCCAGAGCTTGTGTTTACAAAACAGCGCTGATCCCGAAAAACCCGTTCATATAATAACGATGACTATTATATTAACTCATCCCAGATCGACACTCTGCAACGTTTTGTGAATACAGGACCAGGGCTATCTAAACTGACGAGAGCTCAATGATGGCGGCGACTGCCGCTAAGTGATGACTGCATTAAAGGGCACCCTGGCTTCCTCCTCCTCCTCCTCCTCCTCCAGAACGCCTCTGGGCTCCGGCCGATCGGGACAGAACATGAGACGTAGCAGCGCCAGCCCGCCGCGAACCAGCAGCCTCAGCAACAGGAAGGCGAACGGCACCGTGATCTCCATCAGGTGGAAAATGGACGCGCTGAACTTACTCAGGAAGCAGGTGAGGAAGAAGGTCCCCAGGGCCACGCAGGGGTACAGCGACAGCTTGGCCAGCATGTAGGTGTGCTCTCTGCCACCGTAGCGCACGTATGGGTGCAGCGTCTCACGCTCGCAGAACAGCGCCGCCACCCAGATGGCCAGCTGGAAGATGCCGGCGAAGAAGATGATGACGCAGCTAATCTGGATCGCCTCAAGCTCGTTGCGGGAGTTCCGGGGGAACTCGTGGGTGAGCTGGTAGGCAAGGGGCAGACCCCCAACGAAGGCCAGGGAAAAGGTGTTGAGCAGGCCCATGAAACGAGTAGCCCTGAATTAAACCAGAGACAAAGGCCCATAAATCACATGGGCCTGGTTGCATTCTTTTCTTTAAAGGCCCAGATCCTCTTTTATAGGATCCAGTGCCCCCTTCAGCAGGTCAGGCAGCGAAGACAGTCACATATCGCAGACACTGCCTGTACATTTTCACAAATCTACAATATTCTTTAAGCAACACACAAGTGCTAATTCATGTAATTCCTGTCTTTAACATGCCTTGACTACTGCTACAACAAATCACGCACAAAGAGTTTCAGAGAACACGTTCAACTGATTGATGGTACCGTACTTGATGATGTGGAGGAACAGGGAGTGATGGACGAACCAGAGGAGACCCACGGTGGCGAAGGAGCCGAAGTAGGCCAGGTACTCCGGGCCGTAGTCCTGCAGCGCCGCCACCAGACTCCCTCCATACTGCTTCTGGACCGTCACTGGATCCGGCACATTGTCCTCACTGGAGACACAGGCAATCATCACCCAGACACACGTTCTGCAGCTCCCTGGCAAACATGACTAACTCTTCATGGGACAACATGCTTCAATATGGCCAGTAAACCAGTAAGTAAGCCAGTCGGTCCAAATGGAAGTAAAAAAGGGCACTAACCAGATGTCTAAGATGAGCAGAGTTGCTACGATGGCGAACACTCCGTCGCTGAATGCCTCCACTCTTTCCTTGCTGAGCGGTTCGTTGAGTTGATATGTATAAAACAACATGGAGTCTGGAGTTTCCTCAACCTGGCCTGAGTCCAAAGAACACACATATGCTTAGATAACTACTATTGATGCCAAGTCCTCATCTGATAATCCTGTAACTTGTAATGCATTCAAGGTTTAAAAAGACTTCTAAAGCAATTTGCACCAGAGGTATACAACTAAAAACCCAGTAACACTTCACTGTTGCTGTTGTTTGTTTACACCAGACATTTGAGAGACAGAGAAGGAAGACATTGCCTGGTAATACGTACCAATAGCTTTGCCGCGACACCATTTAAGAGACTGAGAGATGTAAGGCAAGAAGATGACGATGGCTAGGATTACATAGGACTGGAAGACAATGGGAGAGTTTTGTTACACTCTAGACGTTTTTGCCAATTACTAAAGAATTAACAAATGAACAATGTTTACAAACAATTTACAAGCACACTTTAAAGTACTGAGATAAAAAGGTTTAGAAACAAGCTTTGTAACAGATATAAACAAAGAAATACAGCTGTGGGCACTGAAAACTATCGCAGTTCAGCTCTCTGTAACACCATCTGTAGCAGGCGATGGAACAAAATGTTGCCCTCTAATTTCCCCCCCTTAGAGGAAGAGATGGCACTGGGAAGGGTAGATAAGGGCGTCAGATGACCTAGTGGTAAGAGCACTGGGCCTCTAACTAAAAGGTTGTTGGTTCAGATCCTGAAAACGTCAAGTTGAACAATTGTCATTCAGCCTACAGTATGAGCAAAGAGCTTTTTCCTAATTGCTCTGGATAAGAGCAGCTAAAATGACTGAAATATAAACGAAGGGTTGACAGGATGTACCAGCTGAAAGAAGATGAAGGAGAAGACGCTGGCGAAGAAGCACATGATGGGGACCCTCATGATGACCTTCAGAATGTGGTGTTTGTAGAACACCTGGTTCTCCGACACCTGAATCTGGTCGTTTAGCAGGAAAGGACGGCTGAAGCCATAAACCACGATTAATGCCTGCAAAGGGAGGGGGTGGGGGAAAATAGTTAATGGTAGATAATGTCTAGTATGTGTAATATAATATACAACATGCAGGAACTTTATGTTAAGGTCAGTAGACCTCCTCGTACATGGCCCAATGTTGAATGAGTCTCAACAACACCATGTCCCACTGTCTCCTCCCCACCTGGATGAGAACCAACACCACGTCACGCTGTCTCCTCCCCACCTGGATGAGACCCAACACCACGTCACGCTGTCTCCTCCCCACCTGGATGAGACCCAACACCACGTCACGCTGTCTCCTCCCCACCTGGATGAGACCCAACACCATGTCACGTTGTCTCCTCCCTACCTGGATGAGACCCAACACCATGTCACGCTGTCCCCTCCCTACCTGGATGAGACCCAACACCACGTCACGCTGTCCCCTCCCTACCTGGATGAGACCCAACACCACGTCACGCTGTCCCCTCCCTACCTGGATGAGACCCAACACCACGTCACGCTGTCCCCTCCCTACCTGGATGAGACCCAACACCATGTCACAGGCGCAGAACAGGACGATTCCCAGAATGTTCTCAGGAAATGTTGCCATTAGGGAGAACTGCAGAGGAATACAGACGATGTGTCAGGAACATCCTGATTAGTCGGGTTCAGAAAGTAGAACCCCATTTCGTTTCTGTCATATTGAACTTCTTCATACATAAAAATGTTGTTTTATTGTATGTATTGTCTTCAGGCTGTCATAAAAAGGGTAAATAATTAATAAAACTCTGAAGACATTTCCTGCCAGTCAGTCATTGGGCAGGTCAGGCAGTTGCAGGCCCAGCTTTTGAAATCTGTAAGGGAACACCACGTTTTTGCATGCGGTAATTCATTACATTCAACCAATTTAAATGCAGACATTTTTGCAGACAGCTGCCTTGCAATAATGAATGCAATTCTACAAAATGCTGTATATAGAATGGTTATTAGTGCTAGCGCTGTTGTTAAACTGAGCTAAACATCGCCGCTAGGCCTGGTTGACGTCAGATGGATAAAGAGGGGCATGGTGTGATATGGAACAATACAACAATATAGTTGTGTGGATCGAATTCTCACAGAATCGGTTTAAACAATTTTAGCAGTCAGTCAGTGTAATGATTCCACCCCGTCTCACTGGTCTGGGAGGAGTCTTACTCACTGTGTATGGCAAAAAGGTGATCAACATCATACAAGCCTGGAATAGAGAAGGAAAGGGAAGTTCAGCTTGCTGACACAGCAAATGCATCAGTTTCACTCCGCAAAGGAAATAAAGGATTTCTCGTACTACACTGCTATTTTAGCATGCAGCCAGGATCTGTGCATCGTGATATTTAAAAAGACTTTCACTAGCCGATTGGCTAGTTTGGCAAATTTTCTAATTAGCCCAAATCCAACAGGTGCTAACCTTGGGCTAGTGGGCCAACCTAATTTCCTCTCTGTTTTCATTACACTGTGAATCAGGCCACCAGCACCAGAATAACATAGAACTGAGTGGAAGGGCAAGTTCTCTAAATGATTTGGGCAAAGATAAGTATATGAATGCACAATGTTATAAGGTTCTCCCACTGGTTCTGGATCCATCAATTAAATGCTCTGCAGCCATTTGGCATGAATTTGGACTTCGATATGAGACCATTCTTTAAATCAGAACCAACAATTATTAGGCCTGTCTTTAATATTTAAGATGGTGATAACCGCTTCCATTTTAATTCTATTGTTCTAAGGTTATGTATATGTGGGATAATGCACCTCACTGATGTATACCTGTTTTTACTATTGTTTCTATTGTAGATGATGGTCACCTTTGACAATATACTGGAAGCCCCGAGATGCATAAACAGGATTGTCATGAAGCACTGGAAGAAGCCTGTACTGTTGTGCAGTCTCATTTCTATCTTTCCATACATTTGTCTTTGCCAAACACCATTCATTTGGAATAGACAGAGATGTGCATATCAACAGCTACCCATTCCTCTAAATGAAGGATATTCAACTCTTACCCTACAAGGGCCAGAGCCTGTTGGTTGCCCAGGTCTGAATAAGTCTCTAATTAGAGGGTTGCAATGGAAAAATGGGTCAGAGCTGAATATCCAAGGTGATGTAGACCACCAAATGTACTCACCAGGTTCAGAAGTGCAAGGCAGTCATCAATACGTTCAATGACTTGGAATAACCTGTATTATTACACAGGAGAAAGACAGAAATGCAACCGTCAGTACAATGAATTGGAGCAGCAGGTAGCCTACTGGGTCAGAGCATCAGACCAGTAACCCAAAGGTTGCTAGATCGAATCCCTGAGCAGGCAGTTACAAACAGTTGTTCCCAGGATGTTGTTAATGAAAACATGTTCATATGTCAACTTAGGTAGTGAAATAAGTAGCCCCCTTGTACAGAAAGGTTCCACTTCAAGAGGGCTTCCGTTCTTGATAGAGCAAAAGCCTCCCTACTTCCTGCTTGAAGTAATCACAGATCTGAATATAGAAGATAGTTATAGAGTTATAACCTTGCCTGCCTCCTATCCAATCAGCAAACTGCGCTTACTGTACCTCAAGGAAACAGGAAGGAGGGATGCAACTGTAAAGTATTCAATCAGGGCATGACCCATGACCTGATATGAGCAGCCCAGGCCACGGTCACGATCAGAAAGGTCATGAGATACACGGCTATCTTGGTGGTGAGTAGAACCTGCAAACTCTCCTTTAACTCCTGTAAACACAGACAGAACCTTTAATAACAATGGCATCACAACAGAGGTTTCTGGAACAATGTTCAGAATATGTTATTGCTTTGCATCTGTCAACTGTGATATCAGCACATATTGAGAAAAAAAAACATGGTTTAATTTGAAAGTTTTTCTTTACATTTTTGGATAATCTGTTGGTCCCTTGCTTGGAATCGCAGTGCCTACCTCATTATCTTGAACCTTCGTGTGTGCAACAGGCAATATCTGTAAACAAAAACAGGCTGCGTTTGAACATTGTTTTAATTCATTTGCTCCAATCTAAATGTTCTGTAGTAGCACACAGACTGAATGCCCTATAAAAAGGAGTGTCAGATGTATAATCAGATGAAGCTAGAGAGCCATAAAGATTCACCTTTCGTTTTCTCCGTTCCCATAGTATTCTCTTATAGAACCTTTCGACAGAAAGTTGTTGACTGGCAAACTAATATTGTACTACATTTACCGCTACTGTGTTTCAGGTTACAACAGTGTAGCTACTTGGGAAGTGGCGCATGACAACTGACATCTACAATAAAAGCCTATCTTGCTTTTACTGCTGCTGCGGTTATTACAGAAACATTCAGAATAATGTAGCACAATACATTTTTGGTGTCACGGGTAGTTGGATGAAACTTTCCAGTTTTAAAATATACCCAACTACCCTCAAATCCAGACGTATAGTGGTACAGTAACATTTCACTCCTGGTAGGCCTACTCCGCGTCATATATGCCATGAATGTAGGCCCTGTTAGGGAGAGTGACGTTGGCACAACAGACTGGTTACCGAGGTTTGAAATGCATAGTATGACTCTGGCCCTACCATAACGGTGGCTATGATTGAGATGAGCGCATCACTGTACGCCAGCAGTCTATGGGAAGACTGGGTGCTGTTGTGTCCCCCTCTCTCGGACGGCGTAACACTCTCCATGAACGAAGAGCCATGGCTTCTTATCCGCTTCTTCTCCATTTCCTCCTCCACGTGGTGCTCTATGATGTCGGTTTCGGCGTTTTCACCCATTCTAGAAGGTAAGCGTTCGGTTTAACTGATAGAAAGAGCGGCCGGCCGTGACCGTGCAACCATCCGAGCACGCGATCCTTGTTTGCAAACAAGAATGACAGTAGAGGAAGCCGGAAGCTTGTCAAGTAAGTTAGCCACAATAGGCGTGAGCCATAAAAGCGGGTTCCTAGCGTCTCTTAGTTGTGCCTTCAAAATAAAAGTCCATAATTGAAATAAATGAAAATCGATTAACAATAACATTTCAAAAGTTAGACATTTCGAATGCATAATGCTAAGCAATTTTAGTAAATAATGAAAACGTATAATTATATTAAAAAATATGTATAGTTGCAGTGGGATGTCTTACGGTGCATAATTGCGTTGACAGCATGAAATTAATGAGTCTTGAACATACAGTACATATTTGACTGCACAGAGAAAACTAAACATTGCTTTTGGTGTGCTTCCGGTTCCAATGATCAGAACTGTTAGAGTTGATGAACAGGCAAAGTTGATGGCCCCTTAGCAACTGGTGAAAGGCATCAATACTCTTCCTGGAGACTGAGACCAATTTAAAAGCATACAATGTCATAACAGACACCAATTTGTTTGGTTTCATTATAAATATTCTTTCAACAAACCGGTTGTTAAATACAAAAAAATTTCTCACCATCACAACCCTTCATCTGTTCCTAATGCTGTGGTAAGAATAGAAACAAAGATCATATCATTCAAAACAGTAGAATCTGAGGATTTCTCTTTAGTCTGTTCAGAAGACCGTTGGTTCACAACCCGTGAGCGGTGGTTGGATAGTCAATCAATCAATCAAATTTATTTATAAAGTCCTTTTTACATCAGCAGTTGTCACAAAGTGCTTTTACAAAACACCCGGCCTTAAACCCCAAGGAGCAAACAACAGTAGTGTTGAATTTCAGTGGCTAGGAAAAACTCCCTAAGAAGGCGGAAATTTAGGAAGAAACATAGAGAGGAATCAGGCTCAGAGGTGTGACCAGCCCTCTTCTGGCTGTGCCGGGTGAACATATTAAGAGCACAAATTGTAATAATTAATAAATGCATGTGGGCTGAGTCCAGAGTCTGTTTAAATTTCGTCCAGGTCGGAAGCATAACCAGATGGACAAGGACAGGAACAACACGGGGGAGGGGGGAGGTGTCAGCACAGTGGCAGCTGAAAACATCAGGTATCGTCTTGATCTGCAACACAACCAGGAGGACTTTGGACAGGGACAGCAACGGGTCTTTCAAGCCTGGTACTCCTCAGGTGTGTGCCAAGACCTCATGTCCTCCTAAGTTTAAAACGGCAGGAGACAGGGAAAATTTAGAAAATGCATTCCTTAGATCTTCAAGGATTTATAGTGGAGAAGGAGAACTGACCCTACTTCCCCAGCACAATAATATAGCAGCGTAAGACCTTGGGGCTGAGAAAGGGGGGTCCAGTGACACTGTGGCCCTATCCGGGGGAGGCCCCCGACAGGGCCCAACAGGCAGGAAATCAATCCACTCACATTGCCAAGCATCAACCAAAGGGACCCCCACCAACCGCAACTACCCTGAATGAGGGCCGAGTATTGCCAGCAGAGTAAAGCCCAATTGCACAAGTGCGCAACAGAGAGACAACAACAAGCCAGTGACTCCGCCCCCGAATGGCGTTGGAGGGAGGGCATCCCAGAGGCGATGAGAGCCCACCTGGCAAGACAGCAAGGGAGGACAGTATCAGCCTTTCTGGTCACCTTCACGCCCCTGGGCCAGACTACACTTAATCATAGACCATGCTGTAGAGATGAGTCTTTAGTAGACACTTGAAAGTTTGCACTGAGTTTGCATTTCTAACCTTAATTGGCAAATCATTCCACAGTAGTGGAGCTCTATGACAGAAGGCCCTGCCTCCGGCTGTTTGTTTAGAAATTCTAGGTACAATTAAAAGGCCTGCATCTTGCGATCTAAGGTTGAATGTAGGTATGTATGGCTGGATCATTTCAGCAAGGTAAGTAGGAGCAAGTCCATGTACTGATTTATAGTTTAACAATAAAACCTTAAAATCAGCCCTAACCCTAACAGGCAGCCAGTGTAAAGAGGCTAGTACTGGAGTAATGTGTTCACATTTTTTAGTTCTAGTTAGGATTCTAGCAGCCGTGTGCAGCACTAATTGAAGTTTATTTATTAGGGTAACCGGAAAGAAGAGCATTGCAGTAATCTAATCTAGAAGTAACAAAAGCATGGATTAGTTTTTCTGCATCAGTTTTTGATAGAAAGTTTCTGATTTATGCAATGTTTCGAAGATGAAAATAAGCAACTCTTCAGACATTTTATATGTTCATCAAAGGAGAGGTCAGGGTCAAGGGTAATGCAGAGGTTTCTTACAGTTTTTTGGGATACAACCATGCAGCCATCAAGGTTCACAGTGAGATCTGCCAACAAAGCTCTTTGTTTCTTGGGTCCTAAAACGAGCATTTCTGTTTTTCTTGAATTTAAAAGCAAGAAGTACTCTGTCATCCACTTCCTAATATCTGAAACGCATGCTTCCAAAGTAGCTAATTTTGGGGCTTCTCCATGCTTCATTTAAATATATAACTGTGTGTCATCAGCATAACAGTGAAAATTGACATTGTGATTCCAGATTACATCACCCAGAGGCAGCATATATAGTGAGAACAATAATGGGCCCAGAACCGAGCCTTGAGGAACACTAAAACATACCTTTGATTTGTCAGAGGATACGCCATCTACACATACGAACTGATATCTTTCAGATAAATAAGATTTAAACCAGACTAGAACATGTCCATGTAGCCCAATATGGGTTTCCAGTCTCTCTAAGAGAAGGGAGTGATCAATAGTGTCAAAAGCAGCACTAAGATCAAGAAGCAACAGGACGGATGCGGAACCTTTGTCTGAGGCCATTTGAAGGTCATTTGTTACCTTCACAAGTGCAGTCTCAGTACTATGATGGGGTCTGAAACCGGACTGGAGCATTTCATAAATATTATTTGTCTTCAGGAAGGCGTTCAGTTGTTGGGAAACACATTTTTCTAAGATTTTTGATAGGAACGGGATATTGACCTATATTTATTTAATATGTCTGGATCCAGATTAAATTTTATTTATAAGAGGCTTAATTTCCGCTATTTTTAGTGATTTTGGTACACATCCGGAGGAAAGGGAGCAATTTATTATGTTCAACATTGGCTGACCTAGCACAGGAAATAGCTCCTTAAGTAATTTTGTTGGAATCGGGTCTAGCTGACAATTTGTGGGTTTAGAACTCATTACAAATTTAGTGAATGTGTCGAGCGATACAGGATCAAAAAATTCAAGTGTCCCTGTTGACACCTGGTCAGGGAGGTTCAGGACATTCTCAGGACAATTGAGATTTTGGGGACTATAACTATTTAAGGAGGAGTCAGTTATTTGTTTTCTAATGGTGATGATCTTTTCATCAAAGTAGTTCATGTATTCATTACAGCCAGAGGCGTCGCTAGGATCACAATACATTCGGGGCTTAGCCCACCCCACTGCCCCGCCCGGGACAGAAAGTACAGGGTTTTGAATGTACAGGGTTTTGAATGTACATGTGGAAAATTTAGATGTACACGCTAGCGGCCTACACATCTACATTGTCATAATGCGCAATCGGAATTATTGATGAATAGTTCTGGGGCTATTTTTTTATTATTATTATTTTTGGTCAATTTGAGATCCGGGGCTATTCACAAAAGATCCGGGGCTATAGCCCCGGACGCCCAGGCCTAACAACGCCACTGATTACAGCTAAAGTGAAGACCCACTTCACTTGTTGAGCGTTGCTTTTTTGTTAACTTTGCAACTGTATCGAAGAGAGATTTTGGATTGTTTTGTTCACCTCAATCAGGTTGGAGAAATAAGCTGATCGAGCAGATGTGAGTGCTTTTCGGTATTGTAGTGTACTGTCTATCCAGGCTAGTCTGAATACTTCCAACTTGGTGGAGCGCCACTTTCGCTCCAATTTTCTGGAGGCTTACTTGAGTGCTCTAGTATTGTCTGTGTACCAGGGAGAAAGTTTCTTTTTGCATATTTCTTTTGTTTTTAGTGGTGCAACCGTATCTAAAGTATTTGAGTTTAGATCCTCGATTAGATCGTTTGTGGATTTATTTACTCTGTCGTTGATGAGTGAGCTTGTAAGAATATCAAGAAATCTATTTGTAGTCCGAGAATTTATAGTACGGCTTTTGAAACTCATTGTTTACGGAGCAAGTGGATTTCTTGTTTTAAAAGTAAATGTAATAAGACAGTGATCTGATATTCCAGGATTTCGGGGGGGAAATTATTAGATCTACAATATCTATGTCTCGTGACAGGACTAAATCTAAGGTATGATTGTGGCTGTGCGTTGGACCTGACACATGTTGGATAAAACCCATTGAGTCAATTATGGCTTCAAAGGCTTTTTGAAGAGGGTCATTGGACTTCTCCATATGAATATTGAAATTGCCAAAAATTAGAATACTATCTGCCATGACTACAAGGTTAGACAAGAATTCTGGAAACTCATTGAGGAACATTATGTATGGCCCGGGGGGCCTGTAAATAGTAGCTATGTAAAATGATTTATCAGCCTGGTTAACTTTCATGAGCAAAACTTCAAAAGAATGAAAACCAGTGATGTGTTTGAGAGTAAATTTATATTTACTGTCATAAATATTAGCAACACCCCCTCCTTTTCGGGATGCACGGGGGATATGATCACTAGTATAGCCAGGACGAGAGGCCTCATTTAGGGCAGTGAATTCATCAGGCTTTAGCCACGTTTCACACAAGCCAATAACATCTAGTT
>JACXGI010018293.1:0-13426 GCA_016801175.1 Esox masquinongy | reverse complement strand
CCCCCCCCCCCCCCCAGTAATCCTCCTCATCACTCCCCCTCATAATGCCCTGTAGAAGGCTATTCCTTCTCCTCACCCTCCCATCCATGTATGGACGTGTGTGTGTGTGTGTGTGTGTGTGTCAAGGTGAAGGATGAATGAAGTTTGGCCCCTTTTACTTTGGAATCATCAAATCAGACCTTCAGTTAATACACTGAATACTTAAAAAAGGCTTGGTGCTCATTTAATAATTTTACATCAAAGCTGAATTATTGTCGGCTATTCTACTACAGAACCTAATACATTTGTGTAATATAATGTTACTATTTCAGACTAAGAAAAGCACCACGTTTCCTTCAACGTGGCCAAAACTGTGGCTGTCTGATCTCCGATTTGCTCACCATTGTAGGCTAATTCAAAACCACAGCTGGATAAAATGCATATCTAAATGTATATCCCTATGAAACTGATTAAAATCAGATGGTTGTTATGCAGATGCTGTATGATTGTTTTATTGATAAAAACCTGAGGAATTGTCATTTTAGATTGACTGTGAGAAATGTGAAGGCAATGAGGCCACCCAAGGTGTGCATGGAGAATGTTTGCTTTTAGCTTCGGGAAAAGTTTCACAATCACTCGGATTTAAATAATAAAACTCAAATACTTCTAATATCAAGGTATGTAGCCTATTATTCAGTGTGCATGATATATTAATCACATAAATAAACTTTTTGGAACTCACCTACAGGTTGATGTAAGATCATGAATGACCGGAAAGAGGTTAGGTTTTATTAGAAGTCATGTGATGTTGTTGTATTGAGGGTAATGAATGAGATATGAGTAATTTCCGGAATATCCCCCAAATCACTATGTCCTGCTTAAGAACACAGCGTCCAAACTGCACTAGGGAGAATCTGCTGTATATGTATTTTCTGTCTGTGTAGACACCAATTCCACAGGAAATCTGGCTGCAGCCAGAGAAATTATGTTTCCACTTCTCTAACAAAACACAGTTAACACTAGATATTGACAACAGGAGGGTAATGCTATGCCACTGTTGGTTTTTACTGGTTTAAGGACAAAAGCTCTTCTGCGCTTTATAAGTTTTGCTAATGTTTAAGCAATATTGCGGCTGTGTTATCATGACGCTGGTCTCCCACCCTGATGCTCATCCCCTCTTGCACATACACCCCAAGCAAACACGGTGTAATTAAACCCAAGGTGGTGACAGATTTAGGCCTGCCAAGGGAAAGCAGTGTGTGTGTGTGTGCTCGTGGGTGTGAGTGGGAGAAGACGGGAGGGACTAGAGGGCCTCGGGCCGTAGCCTGATCTTGCTGTGGGCTGTCACAGATTGTTCAAGGCCACCGTGACCAGAACCTAGCCAGTCAGGACACTTTGTACTTCTCTCTCTCTCTCTCTCTCTTTCTTTCTCACTCTCACTCTCTCTTTATATTTTCCTTTCCCAGCTCTCTATATCTCTCTATCTCTGGCCACCAAATGGGGTCTCGAGATGAATCTATTGTGAGGCTGACTGGTTCCCCTGGATTATTGACTGAAGAGAAAGGGTACATAGTGCCGTGTTATATGATTAGAGTTGGTGTAAGGAGCGTCTCTGAATTCAGCCTGTGCTCCAGTCTCAGACAGACCTAAAACCATGAAGCCCTCGGCAGGTGTGTTGTGGGTCATTTGTCTTGCCTAAGGTTGTCCTAGTGGCGCAGGGCTCTCAGCTCCCCACTTTGATATGATGCAGAGGCCATATTTACCTGGGCAGATCAGTGCTGACCTCTCTCTCTTCCTCTCCCTCTAGTAGATTTCTAGCCTGAGATAAGTCATGTTACAAGGCACATTTATGGATCTCAGATGACCACTCTCTCTCCCAGCCTCTCTATTTCTCTATTTTCATGTGCTGTTACTACAACCTAGCCAATCAGACTTATGATTTTATGGAATAGTTCCACAGTCCATCTACATAATGTCCTGTTCACTTGTGTTAGACAGACAGTGCAGCTTGAACTTTATTATAAACTGTGTTTATGTACTGTATATAGCATAGTATGACTGGACTCTTGAATTGTGTTTCAAAAATGTAAATGTTTTTAAGTTATCTTTCAACCAATACTTTTTGTATCAACTTTATGATTTCCATGTTTTCTCTGTGTGGCAAACTTTTCAAGCATTTTCAAAATTCACAAAAGGTGAAAGAGGGAAATAACACAATCAAAGAGAACAACAGCACATCCCAATCCCAACTGGTGTTTCATTTTGCGCTCGTCATCACCTTTCAGAGCTTAGTAACTAATTAACCCTTCTCCTCTCAACCCACATCAAGACCCACAGGAGAGAGCATGAGCTCAGCTCCTCCCAGCCCCGACTGGCACATCTGCCGGGAATATGTCCCGTCTCCCACAGGATCAATACAGATGAAGAAGTGGCCACTGTGTCTGAATGGGTTTACTGTCACTTTTCTCATCAGTGAGGTTTGTGTTTGTGTCAAGGCCTGACAAAAGCCTCCCCAGCCACCATTGTCCAGTTAAGACAAAAAGAAGAAGAGAGTAGAAGCCCTGCTGGCACTGTGACCACCATGGGTCCTGGCTGAGCTGTGGTCAGCTAGGGGACTGGGTTTAAAGTGTGGACCTTGTCACCAGGGGCAACGTGGCTACTTATTATTAATCGGGAGGGGGTGGGGTGTGTCTGTGCTGATACAGCAGAGACGCCTGGAGGTCAGGAAGAGAGGCATGATGGATACTGCTGATCGACCAACAAGAAAGTAAAGGGGTTGGAAGGAGGGGAGGGGTAAGAGGACTGCTTCCTTAGGACTTTAAGGACGTTCTTTGTCAATGTGTCACTCAAATGAATTCAAGGTGGCTTTGGGACTTTAGTGGGAGGAAAATCAGAATAGATGGAGGGGGCTCATTCAGTAAAGCGTCTGTTCTCTTCTTCTTTATATCCTTCTTCTAAAGGCCTTTATTTATCCAGTTTAATTGTGATGAAAAGTTTTTAGACAGTCTCTCTCAACATCATTACATTTAAATTAATCAGATTTAGTAAAACCCGTTTTACTTCATTTTTCTATCTTGATATATTTCGGTTTGTGTGCAACTGGATGTACCGATATTGTGTGTCTTACACCAATAGATCTGAGATATAATTGCAAAAGCTAGTGATTGAGGAAATGTCTGTCACTGGAAACAGACCTGGACCCCTCACTGCTTGCTGCTGTCATCTGATAAGACAAAGTGTTTTGATAATATTGCCCTCCACCCCATATGAACCACAGCTTTAGAGTTTCCCTTTAACACCTCAACAAATAGGCCTGTCTAAATAGCAATGGAAGGCCAGGATAGGTTCTGGGGAAACTTACCATTAAGGGAGGGGAAGAACATTTTGGTGTAGGCCAGATGCCCAAATGGAGATGTTAGCTGTGATGATGTTACATGGGTATGTAAACCACGTTTGAGTCAAGTTGGGCTATGTTCCATTTCTCCTGTCAACTCATGATATGCGAGAGGAGTGTTAAGACAGTTATAAGTTAGTTCAGATAGGAATTTGTATTGATTGATGGTTGTGAGTTAATTATGAAGGGCCTCCATTGTTGATAACACATTGTAATAGATAAAGTAATATGCTGCAGTCATACAGTCATGCAGTCATAACATATTTAGTGGTAGTTCTCAGAGTTGCAGTAGAAATACATAATTAGGCCTGTATCTTTAAATATAAATATATACACAAACAGTATAATTCTTAATATAATTGTTAGAATTAGTAAATTATACTAAGTTATGCACATTTAGCATTTTTTCAAGTTTCTCAAAATGGCAGCTCTGAATAACTGTTTCCTTTTCTTATGTTCAGATAGAGCTGAACTTGTGTTCAACCCTGGCTGTGCAGCGTTGTAAAATGCAGAGTGAGTTCACACATAGGGCTTCTATTTTATTAGGCCAAGTCAGCAATCCAGCATTGTAAATGATCACTAGTTCTGCGTTGATTAAGTTTGTTTATCAGGATTAAAATTTTGTAGACAATTGTACTGTAAAAACATATACAGTATACCTAACAAAATATATACGGTATATATTTACTACTAACATATGCAATTTTATTTATCTTTTAACTCTAGAATCCCTTCAAGTCATACTTTGATTCCCCAGGGACAATTTAACTTGTGGAGACCACCATTTGTTGTGCTAATGCTACTTGGCAACTACCTACAAACTGAAAGCAGAGAAATACAAATGGTCATAATGAGTTCATCTGACATTGGGGAATTAGATAAAGGGGTTCATTGCTAAAGTCTTTAACATTCCCTGAACAATAGCATAGATGTCAACTAGTCCAACTTTCATAGGATGGGTCTGGAGAAATGTAACCACTCTCTAATGAATAAAAAGTGCCATGTAAGGACACCGTTTACCAAAAACATTGTTCTACCTCATGCTCTTTGGAATGAGATGTAACTAAAAACAACTTAAGAGTTGGCATTAACTTTTTATGGGGACAGACCAGAGTTGTTAACATCTGTTTGTATCAGTTTGTATGGCAACTATATATTGTCCTTAATAGTTTCTGTTCTGGCAAGCATTTGTTAATAAAGGACAGTGACTTTGTCTGCTGTAGGTGAGGCAGGCTATTAGTTGAAGGTTAAATACCTTGCCCTTAAACTCTTCCTCCACTAGCCCAGAGCAGGTTTTGCAGCACAGTGTGTGATGCAATGCCGGCTCAGCTCGCCCATTTTGTGCATCCACAAAGGCTAGGCTATTTCCAGTAGGCATAATATAGCATTTAACAGAGAATGTCTCTTAAGCGTTATTTTTAGCCTATGACTTAATCAGTGTCAGGCAAATCAGCCCTTAGTAGTAACAAGAAAATTGAATATAACATTTGATGGGCATCTTGCTTTCTGTAAATACATTGACAATGACCTTCAATTCAAAACCCTGACTGATATTTTCAATGGACATCTTGACCAACAAGCTCAGTCTCTCATGTCACCATGCTACTCCTCAGATATGTTTTGACTAGTTTGACCAATTTGATCTCGTTTGCAAAAGTAGTGGTTCACAGGGGTTACTGTCACCAGCTAAGTCAGGAAAGGGACCATTGTTGGACATATAGTATCTCCACAAATAATTCTATAATCCTGAGAGATATTCAATAAGCTAGCTAGTTATATCCTACAAAGTTAGCAGACTTCCCTCAAATTCTTCTCTTCATGCCAGCCTGCTACATCATCTGTATTCCCCAGCAGTCTTGTACAACAATACAAATTGCACTTAAACTGTTCAGTGAGATTTGTTATGTAAAATAAATGTTGTATTATAATCAATTCATTAAAATATCTTAGTAACTGTTATACACTGGAAAAAAGACAATTACCATAAAAAAAGGAAGCCTGTCTGCCCCTGGTTGTGTCCCTAATGAATTGGTCCCACACATTCTCTCACATCTGTAGACCACAGCTCTCCTCTGCATTGCTCCCAGTTCTTTCTTGGACATTCTGAGACCCCCCCACCACACACACACACACACACACACACATGCACACACACATTTTGAAAAGACTTTTATAACTGGACTGTAAACTTCCAGTGGCTTAATGATGATGACTTCTTCATCTGCTCAAATGCTCCTTTTGTCCGCCTTCCCCCCTAGCCCCTGTCAGCTCCCCCAGCCCCTCTGTCACACCAGGCCTTAAACTCTGGTTCACTCCCCTTTATAGTCCCCACTGGCTAATCCACAGCTACACCCCCAGGCTCTTCTGACACTTTTCTGGCTGGGGTCTCTGTTTTGTCTTCAGGTGCTTTCTCTCTGCTCTGTCTCCCTGTGCTGTCTCTCTGTTTTGTCTCCCTTTGTCCCTGTACTGTCTCTCAGTTCTGTGTCCTTGTGCTGTCTCTCTGTTTTGTCTCCATTTTCCGTTTTCCTGTGCTGTCTCTGTTCTGTGTCCCTGCGCTATCTCTCTCTTCTGTCTCTCTCTGTTTCTCTCTGTTCTGTCTGTCTGTTCTGCTCCGGCCGACTTCAGCAATGGCATTCATCTGGAATCCTGCTGCTTTTGGCAGCCTTTTGTTTTTGTGGCCTGGCTCAGCTTGGCCCAACCAGCCCGGTGGAATGGCTCATCTGCTATCCGACTGCACTTCAAGGCCCAGCAGGTAGTCTTTGGGAGGGCTCATTTATAAGGAAATGAAAGCAAGGGGGACTAGATGCCACCAGGCTAGTAAGTGACATTGTCACACCTAACACTCTAGAGGTAGCCAACATCGGGAGAAGAAGGTGCTATGGGAGTCGGTGTGGGACTTTTCACATCATGGTCACTGTTATTGTTCTGTTGCCATCTTGTTGTTTTGTGCAGGTTTGTTGTCTTATTTTAAGTCTTCAGACTCACTGTTCCCGTGAACACCTTTGCTTTACTTTCTGTCCTACACACCTGATACTCATCCCTCATGTCCTTCAATTCTACAATTACATTTTACTCCAAAGATTTCAGCTTGTCTTCATATGGATTTGTAAAAGCAAAATGACGCTCCACATAGTGTTAACCGCGGGTCTGAATTTAAACATCTGAATGTTTTGACATTGACACTTTGTAGAGTTACTACAAAGTAACAATCCTAGCAATTTTGGAATTAAATGAAAAAATCTAATCGGTATGCTGGATCTAAAAGACATTTGCTTAATTCCACTGGAAATCCTACTGGAAAATGGTGAACTTGAATATAACGTTAGTTGTGTATTAGATGCAAATTAATTTCAAGGGTGTTTAATTTCAACTAAAACTGAAGAAAGCAAAAGGAACAAAGTTGTCAGGGACCAAAGTCTCCCTGGTTGCTGCATACTCTATTGTGTTTTATTTCATTTGTGGAATGGAATCATCCATTTCATTTGGTGTCGCTCCATCACTAAGCCTATCTCAGTTGTCAAAGAATTACACATATTCCCAAATCCTCAGAGTTATTGAGACATTTTTAGCACAGTCTATGAGTTATACAGTGGTATCTTAAAACAACAGGTTGACACAGTATTTGGATATGTTAGGTTCACTTCTAGATTAACATGTTTTGTGAGTGAAAAAAGTGCTTGTACAGATCACAATTTCACCTGTATCCACTCTGACCAGAGGAAGACTTGGGGTGGATGACAAATTAAAGTTCTCGAGGTCCAATCAACAGTGTACAGGTAAATGAGTTAAAGAGTGGATGGTTTCCATCTCCATTTGGAGTCAAAGAAAACGACTAGGTTTCCAAAACATAGTTTGATTTTTACCTGTTGGTTTCAAACAGAAATTATTATTATACCTTTGGGTATTAACTTTTAACTTAACTAGCTAGCCAGCAATGCAAGCATGGTAATTACACAGCAACTTTTGCTAGTGCACAACTATAATTTTACCATTATCATCACCAAGTATAAAACAAATGTATCGCCTTGCTTGTCACCATCCCCTTTATGCATTTTTCAACTTTCATCAAAATGGTGGGCATATGATTCAAGGCATGGTCAAATTGCGGGCATTCAGGCTTGGTTTGTGTGGGATATAAGTTGGGTTTTGTGGTCATTTGTAAGTAAACAATAATGACCTGTAAAATATTAAGACTTCGACTAGGAATCTTTTTGTCAGTTAACTGACATTGGACATGGATGTGCACTCATGGTGGCAGAAAGACTGGCCATCCCATGTGCTTCCTACATTTACATATTCATTATTTCTAAATAAAAAACGTTTACGCTCAATTAAGTTATTTAGATTATTCCTTGAACAGGACAGGTTCTATTTTGTTGTTGCAAAATACCTATTTTTGATGCAGAAATAATTTGCTAAAATGCTGTCACTGACATACTGTAGGTTGTAGCAAAAGCTATTTCACTGTTTGAAATTACATTTGTGAGTATACATACAGTTTATTTGAAATTATGACACAAACATTGTTACGCAGGAGCCTAAAACATTCATTTTGAATCCAAATCTAGTGTGAAATGTAACTGAGGCTAGTTCTTTAAGAAAACTCTATGTTCAGCCACAACATGGGGTGCATGGCACTGTAATGCATGTGTATGTACTATACTAAACTATGATTGTGGAATCTGGGGTTTAAAATAATGCAAAACGGTAAACTGTATTCTGGATAAAATTATAAAATTGTATAAAAATGTAAGTACTGTATTGTTGAAATCAGAGCAGAAACAACTCATAATATTGATTTCTTTACTTTTAATTTCAGTACATCACAGACTGCCTGCCACTAAATTTTTACCATAACCTGCAAGGATACAGCAAAGTGTTTTTTTCTTCAGTGTTTAAGCAAAGTTGTAGTGATTTTATTCACTCCATTTTATGAATAGAGCACACTTCTCCCAAAAAATTTTGCAAAATAGAATATGTACCAACTCTGTAAAATGTTATCTATCCAGTTGGGAAAAAGTATTAATTAGCAAACTCAACAAAACTTTATGTATTCAACGAATAATGTCATGTTGGGGAGGTTTCTTGAGATAACATCCAATTGAAATCCTAGCACTGGGAGCCAGCAAACAGTTTTTGTAAATGCCACAACTTTTCCAGACCTTCAACAAGGCGTGGCGACTTGGAGGTATTGCCTTGCATGACTGTTTCTCATGTAAACTGAAACAAAAGTTCCACTTGTGTGCCCTACTGTGACTATAGTCACTCGTTCTATTAACCATTATTTAACTAGATACTTTGAGAACACATTCTCATTTACAGCAGCAACCTTGAGAATAGTTACAAAGGTAGGAGTAGCACTAGTGCTCACAGCAGGCATTTTTCACTAGGGGAGATCTCTTTCCGTTGAAATACTACTTAGCTGGCTAACTCTTTGTGGCAAAATATCATTGCAAGTTGTATCCATACTTCCCCAACATTGTTGAATATCATATGTCTGCCTATTAGCATGCTTTCTCTATAATAACAACTTTTAATCAGATGTGCACATTTCATCAGCAGGCGGTAGAATTTTTTATGTAACTGTTATCTAACTCAACATAAGGCTAGTTAGCTGGCTTGCTTTTGGTGAATCAAAATGTCCAGAAACTGCAGTCATTTTCATTATTGTTAAAATGTATTGAGTGATCCATGTGACTATAGACACTTGTTGTTTTATTGGAATCAAACTTTCATTCATGAAAATAATTAAAAACATAAAAAACGAAATAAGTTAACTAGCTAACTGTATAGTGCTCATGTTTTCTGACAAACTAACTAGGCTGCTTTAGCGAAAGAAGAGAGAAAGAGTGAGAGAGAAAATGTGTGTCTGTCATCTTGGTCAGAAATATATATGCTTTTTTTTCTTACAGAAATTGATGGCCAACTTTAAGGCTAAGTCCAGATATTTTTGTTAATGTTTTTATGACGTACCTTTTGCTAGCTCACTGGGTTTGTGATTTGTTCAAAGATCTGTATATAATGACAAAATAACCATGTCTCTACCCCAAAAATCGAAGTCTTGTCCCAGAAGGACTGCGCAAAGGTAGAGTCAGCAAAATAACATAGGTGCACAAAGTAAACAACATATTCATAAACACATTTCTACAAATTCTAAGAGTGTGGTAGCACAATCCACAATCCACTTAATTCTGCTGTTTTATAGCTACTACACTGACAACAGCGTGAAGCAATTCTCTGCACATGGCTGTGTGCGACTATAAAAGCGAAGTCTGGCATTGTGCTCTTCTCAGTATTGATGGGGCTGCTTATGCAAACATCATTTTGCTGCCTCCATAAAAACACGGATGTAAACTGAGACGTTTATGATAATAAACTGTTGCTTTTCAGACACAACATACATGTTAGCAGAGGCTAGGGAGAGAAGAAATATAGCAACTTGTTTGCAGGTTACACCTGAAGACAATCCAGGAATCAGAGTTGTCTTATTGGGGGATTTAGACATTGGGATTATAATGCCAGTCACAAAGTCTAAACAGTGTTCCAGTTTGACTATAATGCTGCTTTGGGGAGGGAGAGATGATAATCGATTATCATCACAGCCAATCACAAAACTGGAGGCTAGCTGATGATGTGTATGTTGTGTGTTACAGTGTTGCAGTGATCTCTGTGTGGTAAAATGCTATTAAAACCACTATATCCATTTTGCAGTGTTGTTGACAGCTATATTATTATTCAAATAATTCCAAAACGTTAAAGAAATGTATAGAACGTTTAGAAGGTAGAAGTGTCTTGAAGGCCATGTGGGCCGTGAAGTACAACAAGGAAAGCAACCTTCATTAGAGTTAGTCTAAGCAGCAAGTTTGTCAGTGCAGCCCTATGAACCTGAGTCAGTCCTGAGCTAAGACAAAGCAGCTTTGCCCCTGATAATCTGGAAAGCAAGAGAAGAAATGGAGACTACCATCCTCTGTCCTTTGGAATTTGAAGACAACAGGAAAGAGGAGACCCCCGTCCGTGTCCCCTATCCCCACTGTCCTGTCCCCTTGTCCTCCAGTCACTCTGTCACATGACCCATCTTTCCTCAGGTGGCTGTGGAGAGTGGAAGGGCCACTTCCCCTTTGTCAGGCCCTTTGGCTTACCCTCAATACGGTGATGAGGGATGGGTGGAGGGAGGGCCACAGGGCCAGCATTCAGACCGAGAGTCCTTTGTTGTCCCACGTAGGGCTCTTTTGAGGCCAAAGAAACCGCTGGGTTTACTCATTATCCTCATTTCAAATGGGTCTATTTAAAAGTGGCTGCTGTGTCAAATGCAGGGGAGGGAGCTGCTGCTGTGAGCTGAGGGACATTAATCACACTGACACTGCTCTTCCCCCGGTTGAACTTGCTTCTAGTACAGGTCTGTATGAAATAAGCTTATTATGGTTGTTTTGATTGCCAATTTATTTATGTACTTCAGACTGGAAACTATGTATTTTTACTGAAGTTACCAGTCTAACCAGTTTAATTTGGTCATCCTTTAACTTTCTCCAGTTGCCTGTTTCTTGGAGCTTATAGAGTACACTGACATACATACATACATACTGACGGGGTAGTCAAATGATACAATTCAAAGTACACATTTCACCTCAAAACACAAACCCAGATGTTCAGCAAAGAATGTTCAGCGAAGAAATGCATGATGAATTAGTGCTGAGGAGTAATGGAGCACCTGATTGGCTAATGTCTCAATTTATAGCGGTCTCACACACGCCCGTGCCCCACTATAACCATTGGAGAGGAGGTGAGAAGAGTTATACGGCCAGATTAAACCAACTGTCGACTAGATCAGCAGTAATGAACTGAAGAATAAGTCAGTCAGTTAGTCACACTACTTGTCTGGCTATTCAAAGATGAATTCTTTAACGAATCATTAACGACTGCTAAACAAAATGGTCGATTTCAACATTATCTGTCTTAATGTTTCATATGTATTCATATATATGTTTATTTTATTTAAATGGATTTATGTTTCGATTATGAATCATATAGTTTTTTAAAATAAAGTTAGGATGATAAGTAGTAACTCACTGAGGCTTACTTAGGCCTTTATTTTTCTAAGAAGACAAGTGTTTGTACCCTAGGACGGTCCAGTGGTCTCTGACACCTCCAAGGCACATCCTCCATTACAGCAGTGGTTCCATTCTGAGCCACTGCTTTTTCAGCAGAATCTCTCCTCTGTCTCTCCCCACTGTTCGAAAGTTCAATAAAGCGTAACCCACCCCGCCCAAAAAAGTAAATTTGAATGAAGCATAAAATGCCCCAAAATAAATTTTAAACAATTATTTAAATAAAGAATAGATAATTATCCATTGAAAAGAAGGTTGAAGTGACTGAAAGAGACAAGACGCATGGTGTTGTATAGTGACGGCAAATCCACACAAGGTGAAAATACATTAAAAAAAAAGTTAATAAGGAGTCAGTGGTAAGTATGGACTGAAGTGTGTCACATCTACTGTCAAGTGGTGGTGTGTTGACTTGGGCCTTTTCTTAGTTTGCTTGAGACATTCTCAGGAACCTTACTCAAATACAGAAATGAATTACTTGGTCAAGAAAAAAAAGGACCCATATACTTGCCAGTTGGGGTTTTGTTGATCTTACATATCAACCTTTGCTACCACTTAAATGAAGTTCAACTTATAAAGACTTTATAGCATTCATAAATGCGTAAACACTACAGAGAGTGTTTCTGACAAAAACGATTAGCCTACGTCAAAGTGTTTTATAAGCAGTGTATAAACATGCATGTATGTCACATTCCGCAGTGTCACCCTTTATACGCCATTTAAAAGACACATGCTTATTTATTAAGCCTTAATGTATGTATGTAAACCTTAATTGCTTTGTTTGAACTGTGACAAGGCTAAATTTTAAATAATTAACAATTAATTATTTGTGAAATTGCAGCCAAAAAAGGAACACTGCAGTGTTAACTCGGTTGGATTTGGCCGTCAGTCAGCTGCTTATATTTACCATTCAAAGTCATATGATAGTGGAGATGTGAATGACACTGTGACACAACATCCCTTTGCTCTAGTGGCATTGGATCTGGAGAGTGGGGGGAAGGGAGGGAGAGATAGAGTATAGTATTATCTTTTTCTCTTAATCAGCCAATAGGTCAGGATCTGATTGCAATGTCACAATCTTTGTTGTGAGAGTATGTTCAAAAGCTGTGTGAGGAAACTGCACTGCTGAGGAGACGACAAATTGATTAGTGTCCAAATAGTCCACAAAAGATTGCCCCCAAAGTCCCTATATCACTGGAAAAATACAGTGTTATGTAGTTGTGTTGTTTATGCACCGATGGACACTTCTCTACGTGTTCATTAGCCATAATACAACAATTTATTTACTTTCACACAATGGGCCGGAAAATATCCAGAAAATCTGTCACCACTGACCGATTGTTAGAAATGAAGAGGCATTTGACCAGCCAGACAGGCTGTAATGACACTAATCCTTAACATCTGCCTGCACAGCGCCTGCTGGTTTGTGGTGGCAGTCGGTAGATCCTCAGTTTATTTATTTTGACCAGATGAGCCCCTAGTATTTATAGCGGGGGTAAAATCCCCAGTTAGAGGTCAGTCCCAGTCCTGTGGTGGGTTCTATAGGGCCAGGGATGGGGCGGGGGGACAAATTGCACAAAACTGACCTGACATTCTTCTTTTCCCCATTTTGCAAAGGGTTGAGGTTGCTATCTCTAAATTGGCCCTAATAAAAAAGGGAGGGAGTGGCGGAGAGAGAGAGCAGGAGAAAGGGGTGAAAGTTAAAAACGGGAGGTAGTCCAAGGCTCCCGTGTCGTCCTGCTGTGTCATGGTATGGCTGTGTTGTTAGCCTGTTGAAGGCTGAGGGCCGTGCGTGTGTCGGGGCAGTCCGGCGGTGTGTTGTTAGCCTGTTGAAGGCTGAGGGCCGTGCGTGTGTCGGGGCAGTCCGGCGGTGTGTTGTTAGCCTGTTGAAGGCTGAGGGCCGTGCGTGTGTCGGGGCAGTCCGGCGGTGTGTTGTTAGCCTGTTGAAGGC
>JACXGI010018292.1:0-13433 GCA_016801175.1 Esox masquinongy | reverse complement strand
AAATGCACCTTGACAATCTTTGGCAGGTTGAACATATTCAGCTGCCACAGGAGGTACATCCTCTGCTGTGCTTTCTTTGTAAGAGAGGTGAAGTTCAGCTCCCACTTGAGGTCCTGGGCGATGGTGGTGCCCAGAAAGCGAAAGGACTCCACAGAGTTGACTGGGGATCCATCCACGGCGATGGGGGGGAGGGCAGCTGGGCTTCTCCTGAAGTCCACTATCATCTCCACTGTCTTTAGGGTGTTGAGCTCCAAGTTGTTCTGACAGCACCAGCACACCAGGTGGTCAATCTCCCACCTGTAGGCAGACTCGTCTCCATCAGAAATAAGTCAGATGAGGGTGGTGTCATCTGCAAACTTCAGGAGCTTGACAGAGTGGTGACTGGAGGTGCAGCTGTTGGTGTACAGGGAGAAGAGTAGGGGGGAGAGGACGCAGCCTTGAGGGGAGCCAGTGCTGATGGTCAGGGGTCAGACAAGTGCTTCCCCAGCCTCACAGGCTGCCTCCTGTTGGACAGGAAGGCTGTGATCCACCTGCATGTGGACTTGGGCACTCCCAGTTGGGAGAGCTTGTCTTGGAGCAAAGCAGGAATTATGGTGTTAAATGCGGAACTGAAGTCCACAAACAGGATTCAGGCGTTGGTTCCAGGGGAGTCCTGGAGCTGGAGGATGAAGTGAAGAGCCATGTTGACCGTGTCGTCCATAGACCTGTTCACCCTGTAGACAAACTGCTGTGGGTCTAGTAGAGGGTTGGTGATGGTCTTGAGGTGGGACAGCACAAGGCATTCAAATGACTTCATAACCACAGATGTCAGGGTGACGTGTCTGTAGTCGTTATGTCCTGTGATTCTTGGCTTCTTGGGGACTGGGATGATGATGGAGGATTTGAAACAGGCTGGAATGCAGCATGTCTCCAGTGAGGTGTTAGAGATGTCAGTAAATGCAGCAGAAAGCTGATCTGCACAGTGCTTTAGGGTAGGTGGGGAGACACCGTCAGGCCCTGCTGCTTTGCTGGGGTTCTGTCTCTTGAATAGTCTGTTAACGTCCCCCTCCAGGATCGAAAGTTCCATTGTTGTGGCAGAGGTGGGGATGATTGAGATGGGTGATTGTGTATGGGCCCCCGATGGTGGGGGGCTGGAGTTGATGGCTGGACACACAGGGAGAAGGTATGTTGTCAGGACTGCCCTTTTGTCTTTCAAATCTGCAGTAGAACTCATTCAGCTCATTGGCAAGTTGCAGGTCATTAATGGAGTGGGGGGATTTAGGCTTGTAGTTGGTAATCTGTTGGAGGCCTCTCCAAACAGAAGCAGAGTCATTGGCTGAGAACTGTTGTTTTATTTTCTCTCCATACAGGCACTTGGCTTCCTTCACAGCCTTACCAAAGCTGTATTTAGCCTCTCTGTGCCTGTCTCTGTCCCCGCTCCTGAACGCCTCCTCCCTTTCCAAATGCAGCCATCTGAGTTTAGCTGTGAACCAGTGTTTGTCATTGTTGTAACTCACTCTGGTCCGTGTTGGTACGCAGCTGTCCTCACAGAAACTGATGTATGATGTCACAGCATCAGTGTACTCATCCACACTATTAGTGGCAGACCTAAAAATGTCCCAATCAGTGCCTTCCAGACACGCACACAGAGCCTCTGTTGCTTTACTGCTCCACTTGTTTGACCTTCGCACAACAGGTTTAGAAGGTTTTAGTTTTTGCCAGTATGTGGGTATTAGATAGACCATGACGTGGTCTGAGAGTCCCAGAGCAGCGCAGGGCACAGCGTGATGGGTATTGTTGATTGTGGTGTAGCAGTGATCCAAAGTGTTTGCCTCACTGGTCGGGATTTTAAAAAACAGTTTATATTTCGGGAGTTTGTGGCTTTGTTTGCCTTTGTTGAGGTTGCCAAGAACAATAACTAAGGAGTCCGGGTATGACCGCTCCGCCCCGAGAATCTGTCTGGCTAGCTGCCGTTGTGTCTCATGCATGTTGGCTAGCAGTGGAATGTAAACACCAACCAGGATGAATGATGAGAATTCCCTCGGGCTGTAGAAAGGTCTGCAGTTAATAAAACATGATTCCAGGTCTGGAGAACAGTACTGTAGTATGACTGTCACATCATTGCCCCAGCCGCCGTTAATGTAGAAACATTGCTGTAACTTTTACACTCTGGTCAACTGGCCATTTTTTGGGGGGATTAGATAAGCCATGAGGGAGCAGACGTTACCTGTCTGCAAACCACCAATATTGGCAATATTTTCAACTGCATTTTTTTCAGGCTGCAAATCAGTGGTATTCAACTGGCCATTGCTACATACACAGTGCCAGACAAACTGATGCTAAATTATTCCTTTTAGGTAAATTCCCCCTCTACATCAGCTCAGTCCACAACATCAGCTATTTAAATTGTAACCAGCACTCTGTTAGATCTCTTACACTTGTCACTCCTAAAGGCCACATTTCCTTTGACTGTCATTAATTTAGGTTCGGTTACTACATGTGTTATTTCATAGTTTTGATGTCTTCCATATTATTAAACAATGTGTAAAATAGTAAAATTATAAATGAATAGGTGTGTCCAAACTTTTGACTGTTACTGTACAGTGTCTTGTTGCATCTAGTGTAATTTGAGGATTGTTTTCCCCCCTATTTATTTAGTATTTGTATTATATTTTTTACATTATTTGTGTGGTTTTGTGTTGTCCAGTGCTGTTGCAATTATATGCCTTCGGCAGGTTCTCTTTGAAAATGAGAATTGGTTCTCAATTTACTTGTTAAATGGAATGTCTTTGCTCACATTAATGCTTGCTTGCTAGATCTTGCTTCAGGAAGTTTATGCTGCAAACAACATTGGTAGGGTTCAAGCTGCAGGCCATTACACCTACATCCTGATAAGTTGAACATTTTGCCAAATGAAAAAACACAGATCATACTGTTTTCAATGTTGTGTAAGAACCTCAAACATTTCCTTTAGTATCCCTGGACCAATTCACATCAGATATATTGTATATTTTAATGTACATCTTCAAACACTATTTTCAAAGACTTTGGCTCCAAAAATATGGTCATAACAAGCCAATGAGGCAAACAAAACCATACAGGCTAGTTAGACTTCATATCTGAGTATGTATGCCAAATTGCATAAACATTTAGTAATTCATGTTTTTTACATCTACTCAGTGCAATTGTGCTGGTTACAGGTGCCACCATGTGGTCAATATAAACATTCATATGTTGAGTTTTGACTTTGTTCCAGTTAGAATATTCTTGTCTGATTTAAATACATATGTTATGAACTAATCCCATGTGAATTTGAACGGTCAACAGTGACCATGTTATTTCACATAACAGTGTAAAATAAAGCGTTCAGAGACATTGATCCATAATGCCTGAGTTGAGACCAGGCAATCCCTGCTGATGATGCTTCCTCCCTCCATGGGAATTACTTTAATGATCCTCTCAAGGGAGGATGATAAACAAGGGTTATTTTATGGGTAATCCACCAAAACCCACACATTCCTATGACTATGATATGCATGATGAAATAATGCAAATATATGACAACAATATGTTGTGAATTTTTTCTACATTTCTTAAATTGAAACTCGTGACCATAAAACCCACACTGCAATTCTAGATTCAGTATACAGCTCCAGAAAAAATTAATGACACCTGAATGATGCAATTCATGTTCCAAGCATGAAATTGAGTAAAGGGAAAATCAGTTATTATGCATTATTACTTTCTCAAGTTCAATTTCATGTGTAATGCTCAAGTAGTTAATAATGTATTTTTACCTTTTAGGGATAATTCATGCCAGGGGGCTTGTACGTGAATGCCTGGCTGAAACCGAGAGAAATGCAAGGTCCTAACAGGCAATAGCAAAGTGACTGGATTTGTCCAACTCTCCAGCCTGAAGTTCTACAAGACTAAAAAAAACTTTTTTGGACATATAAAAAAATAAATTCTGTATTTTTCTTTTTTTTTTACTGAGATGACACATTTGGTTATGACAATAAGCATTACCTATGACGTGTACTTGACAGGAATATCCTGTAATTGTGTTCCCACTGGGGAATTGCTTGTTTGAATAAAACATGGAAACAGAAAAAAATGCATGATATGTAGCAATGCCCCTATCATTTACTAAAACGTACATGGCTTTTCTTGAAGTGTGTATTCAGGGCCTGTTGATAACAGATGTGAACTAGTTATAGCTTATTCAGTTAGTAACTATAGTATAGTACATAATGTGTAAAAAATAAGATACCCTAGTAGCTATAGGTAGTATTTGTTTTTTATATTTAAGCGTGAGCAACAGCAAAAGGGGTAGTGCCAAACTGTTAAGCACACCAAATGGATGAATGACTGTAATACAGTCCTTGTTTGCATCTTTGTAAATTACTCAGTGTAATAAACATTTTCTTTACAATATTTGAAAATACTATACCATATTTACTATTAGATTCATAACTTAATTGATTTCAATAGATGCAATTTCTTTACAATAACAACAGTCAACAAGATAGGACATTGTTTGCTCAGTCTGAATATTACGTTGATCCTTTTCTTCCCCTGTCGTCCACCAATTTGGAGTCTGCCATCAGTGCCTCTTTAAACAGTCTCTTCTTCTCCAAATTCTCATTAGCCTTTTTCCTCTTGTCTTGTTTCCTCTGTATAGATTCTTTCTTATTTTTCAGAATGTCACTCTCTTCTCCCTTGTAGATGACTTCAAGTTTCTCCCTCATTATTTGTCGAGCTCTTTTACGGTTCGTTTCCACAGATCTGGTTTGATGGCACTGAATGAGAGGAGTTAAATACACAATGACACATTATCCTAAATAGGGCACCTCAACTACTCTTATGATCATCTAAAATATCCCCATACATAAGATACCTGTGGCAGTGGCTCAAGCACAATACATATAAGCTTCTCTTTCTTTTTTTCCATTCGCAATATTGTAATACTGGTTTTATTATGGTCAGCATGAACTAATACCATTATGTAATGTTATGTTTTTAGTCACCTTAACGACAGTGCCTGTTGGGTTGTGTCTGAGCACCACACAGTTGCTGGTTTTGTTCGTTGCCTGACCACCAGGACCAGACCCTCTCACAAACTGCTCGTCCAGTTCATCCTCATTTAGCGCAGGGAGGTCAATGTAATCTTTCTTGCCTGCTGTCTGAACCTTTCCTACGCCAACGGCTGGCACAATGAAAAGTGGATGTTGTACTGAGGGTACCCAAGTTACTCTCCATATCGCTTGACAGATCCGGTTTACGAATGATTTTGAGAACATTTCACTACCGAATTATATGATTTAAAAAAGTACACATGTATGTGAAAATTAAGTGTTTAAGATTGCAGTAAGCTTTTTCTACCGATTTCCACTAGCAGAAACCGCTTCCTGTTCTCGTGTAGGTTTTTCCTCAGCCAATCAAGTCCACCGTCAAACACTTCTTCACTCTAGAATTGATGGCTATGAAACAACAGTGGCGCGCTATCGCCACCGCCTGGACTGAAGTATAAGGAGGACCAACCCCTCTATTTAAATGCAAGGTTGTCTTTTCTCCCCCAAACCTTTTGATGTAGTGGTGGGATCCTATAATGACAGTATGTCCTTGACTGTGTGCACAAAGAAGATTTTAAAATTGGCGAGTCGCTCTGCTTCAGCCCTTTTGGCATGTATTGGGGCATGTTCCCACCTGATTCCAATTATCTCCTTTGTTTTACGGATGTTGAATGTGAGGTTGTTGTGCTGACACCGCAATGGTAGTTGCTTACCTCCTTCTTATAGGCAAACTCATCATTGTTGGTAATTAAGCCTACAACCGTAGTGTCATCTGCAAACTTTTAGTCTGATAAAGCACTTCATGACGATAGAATATATAAAAGTGAGAAGATACTAGAATGTATGACAGTTATTCTATGTATTCAGAGAAAGAAGAGTTTTCAGCTGATAAACATTCAAATTGTTCCATATCAGAATCACTTCCTACAGTCAACTGTTTGGAGTATATTCCGAATGAGCACAGCAACAGCGCACTAAAATCAACTCTCTTCCATTGCTTAACTTTTGGTCGACCAGCTTACAAAACCTATAAAAACAATATTTGTTTATATTTTTAAAAATATAAAAAGGCACTTTAGATGTCAGAATAATTCCCTACACTATTCAGTGGGTGTTGTCTCACTTGAACAGAATTTAAGAGAACTGTTTAAAATTTTAGCAACCAGGAAACAAGAGATTTTGCCTGCCCTGCCATTGCTCAGCTGCGGAGAGATGATTGCGTGTCTTAGCTATGCCAATGGGAAATAGGGTGTGTGGCGTTTTTCCATTTGACAACAAAATACAGGGCACGATTTTTTGACCAGTAGAAATGCAATCTAGGTTGTGCTTTTGTATATGCTCCAAAATTATTTCTGGTGAGTAACGGTTGTGAAATACAATCGTTCTGCTATAACTTAAGATATATTATCGAAATGTTCTCATACTATTAGGTAAAACATTCTACATTATGCCCCTTTAAGTTTTTCAATTGTGTTTGAAGTTGGCTCATTTTTGCATGTTGGGTCACTTCACATATGTGCATAATTAGTGTATTCCTGGAGCTACAGCATAAAACAGTTATGCTGGGAATGAGTTATGGAGTTTGAAAGGCGAAATGGAGGTTAAAGCAATCTCTTTTGGTTTTTACCATGCTTGTTTGCACAGTAAGTATTTTTTAATGAAGGTTGTTAGTGATCTTTTTAAGCCATTAAGTATACAAGGTACTGAATTTGTGATGACAAAAGGTCTGGATGTAAATATGGTGACATCTAGCTACAACTCTCCCTGTTGCCTCAAAGCCTACATGAGTATAAGGAAAGTGACCACATTTTCAAATATTTTGCTTTACTTTTTGCTTTACTTTACTGAAATCTTTCAGATTTAAAAATGATAGTTTAAAAGTTCATGCAGATTTGTAAATTTTGAATTTCTTCACCCTGTATATGGTCCATGGAAAAAGGAATGAATCATTAAGTTTCCTTGCTGAAAACAAAGCACAACTCCACAAAATGTTTACTTTCCTATATTTTTACTATTACTCTGCTGCAACCTGTAAGGACCAAACCATAAAAGCTACCATGACAAAAACAACTTTAAAATGTGGTCCCCCAAATGGCACAGTGATCTTTGTCTCGCAATATAACTGCGTCATTGTGGTCATGTAGTGATGGTAAGATTGAAATGGGAGTTCTGACACACTGTTCAGTTTTCAAAGGACTACAGATTTGACACAATGTGCCGTTGCTCGTTTCAAAATGATTCATGTGAAAAAGTTTGTTTTGATCACGTGCTGTTCCAAAGCTTATTGCTTACTGCAAGTTTTAAACATTTGTAACTTCAGTTACAGGTACAGAAGGTAACGGCAGGGACTTATAGTAACACATAGTGGCATGAAATCGAATCCTGTTAGATTTTAGAAATTTTTTTTAGTTGAAACAACATTATTGTTTTCCACATAACTTGTGTTGTTCAGTGTATCCTAACTGCCTTTATTATACAAAAACATTATAACATGCATAGTTCTCAAAGAAAAGTAAACGGAAAAGCAAGGGAGATGTGGGAGATCCTTCTTTTCAAGTATTCCCATTATCAATGCCCATACCTAACCATTGCTGCACAAATTCTTGTTGATTATGACTGGAAAAGATGTTGATGTAATCATATGTGATATTACTTTCTGACCAGCAGGGTGGTGCAAATTGGACCCGCGCTGCCCGGGTGGGGAGGTGGAATATCAGACAGAAATGTCTTGTCCGGTTGTGCTCAAGTAACTCCTTGTAGTAGGTCATGTGCTAGCAAAGGTCAATTGTGGTTGTTCACTGGGGAATGTGTTTCCTTGAAGCGCGTGTGTACAAACTGAAACCTCATGGCTGAGCAAGAAGTATGACAATAATCAGAATGGCTTGGTTGTTGTGCTTGGAGGAAGTGTGTCTCGGGCTATCCTGCACCTGGTGTGGAGTTCGTGTTATGAGGTCCGGCTGTAATTGTGAAGAGGACAACATAAATTTGATGAGAAAAAAAATATTATATAGGTGAAAAAGTGAAATGGCGACTGTCCAGGCTGCCATACATCTCAATGCATTTCAGAATCTAGGCCTGTAGACAATTGTCTGGTTAGCAAACAACGTGGCTCTCCAATGATAAGAATTTAAATGTACTCACCTCCATCCTTGCTATAAACATAAATGAAAATAAGACACAATTACAAAAACTGATTGAATAGTTGAAATACAGTAAAATCTCTTTTTGCCCAGGAGAAAAGTTAACAATTTGCACCTTTACTGTAGTTTGTAATTTAATTTATTTAATGTATTTACTAATATGTAAATACACCTAAGTGTATTAATCTATTTTAAGTATTGTTCAGGAGTTATTGGATAACTGTCCGTCATTATAACTAAAGTTGCTGTATTGGGCATCAATATTACTTGGTATACTGTTGCCCAAACCAGATTTCTGACAGCAGGCTATCCATTTAAAGGTGCTGTTTGCGCTCAATACTAGGCTGAATGACCATCATGTGCAAGTGTGACCATCATATTTGTCCTAGTGTTTTCCAGAAGTAACCGTTTACAGCTAAACATTTGCAATCTGACATGCTGTATTGCTTTGGAACTAGCTGATTTTGATCAACTGATCGCTGATCTAGTTTAAGATACTAAATCAGGATCGGGTGTATTATATACTACTATGTGCCCTGTCTGTCTGGGCAGGATAACAAAGATGTGAAGTGTTGCCCATTTATCTGTGAGAAAACGTGAATGGGATCAAATATTGTTTATATTTTAATTGAAATATAGTTACTTGAGCACAACCGGATAGTCTGATATATATATCAGATATATATATATATAGCCTGAGTCTGATATATATATTTATCAGACTCAGGCTAGAGTAGTTAAGAAAAATATATGGCCCAGACCATCGCTGGCAACTAGCTAATTCGAAACGTTGCTGAAAGACGCCAGACTCAATAAACTTTTTAAATCGTTCCTTAGTCCTTCGTCTCTTATAGGTGCTGATAGTACTGATATTTCAGGCATGCGGGTAGAGCTAGCTGCAGCCAGCCAATTAGCTCAATGAAATAGTGGTTACGTAGCTATACTGTGTTAGCCGCCGTTGGCTGGCAACAGTAAAACTACATAGCCGTGCATACATTCTCCTAACTGTAGCCTAGATAGCTAAAGAATTGTTTGGGTAGAATCCCATGGCTAAATATATTTATCTATTTAATCAGCAAATTATGTAATGGATGTGAAATACAAAAAAAACATAAAAACATTCTCATGCGAATAAAATTAATATGTCCAGCTATGCATTGCAGTGTACTGAGCGGAACTGACACAGGCAAGGATGAGAAACAGTGGTGCTGAGGCAGACTGAAATTCAGGATGGGGTTGAAAAAGGCAAAGGTTAGTGCTTTGGTAGTGCAATTAATATATTTTGTTGATAATAAAGTACAGCTTTCATGACAACATGAATGTGATTTAAAAGACAACAAATTCCAATACGAATATTTTCCAAAGTTTATTTTTTATGTCAGCTGTACAAAATTAATTGGCGTCCAGTCCCAATGAACTATTTTGGGTGAAATGTCCTGATGTGGATTTTGTGTAGTTTATAGACATGTACGCTAGGTCTTCCCTATTAATAGACCAGCATGAAAACCAATCAAAATACACAGTTTAAAAGTGTTTCTATCGATGATTGTTCGTCTTGATTGCCTGGAAGGAGTTCATAATTTACTCACCTTTTCCCCCACTACATCACTGATTGTGTGAACATTACATAGGCCAGACAAATATAATGCAAGCTATCCGTAGAGGTACAGGGTTGCTGCAGTTTGACACAAGATTCCCTTTTCACAGAGCCAGGATTGTTTTTGTGACTCTGTTACCTGAAAAGGACATTTCTGTTTTTATCATAGCCCATTTCATCATAGCCAGTTTCAAAACAGGTAAATAACGTCATAAGGCAATAGGTCCAGTAGGTCCAACTTTTCTTCGACATCATTTAAACAGATAAAAAAAGAGAGAACCGATTCTAATTTTCAATGAAATCCTGGCAAAAAGCATTATGATTGCAGGACAACATTCAGTTACACTATCTATGTAAGGGAATAGGTAGGGCATTAACAAATTACACAATATTAGGTGATATATGCCGTATACACAGATGCATAAGGTGCTTAGTAGATGGAGGGATCAGGTAGCAGCTCAGACCTGGTTAAGTTACCAGATCAGGGCATACTGGCCAGAGAAATATTTCTCAATCACACACTTCCCACTACTACTGTAATTTCACCACCTTAAATACTTCCAATACAGGCAATAACGTCTGATTTTACTTCACTAAATCTATTTTTCTTATTAATTCTTATTTTTGGGATATGAGTATTATCAGCAGCATAGCCCGGGTTTCTACGCTGCTTTTTCTTAAACCTGATGATTGCTATACCCACTGTACTACATTATCTGCCGCAGGCCTATATCACAACCGTAATTTTTCCTTGACGTCACTATATCCTTTCAAAAGAATTCATCGTAATGCTCTGTTTGCGGAAATGTGTTATAGACGAACATTTGGCCAACAGGAGGCGCATTCAATTTGGCCTGAGCGCGAGAGGAAAGCAATTCAAGCAAATTAATAGCTGTGGTTCGCGTGTGCAGCGAAGAACACAGTAAACTCTCACCATATTTTCGGCTACTCTTGATTGAAAAGGATATACGGACTCTTCTTTGAACAGTCTTTCAATCCGCTGCACTGTCTGAACGGCTGTTTAAGTTCGCTTGAGGTGGAACTCGTGTGCGAATTACTACTAGGTACAGGGTCAAGGACGTTACATAGGCTTTTCATTCGGTTATCATAACTAGATGTTCAGTTTTTATCGTATCACTACCATAAAGCATAGGGCCGACGTAGTTATTTGGCCACGGAAATGTTTACGACTCGACTCGGATGCAGCTTGAGACTGATGAGGGCGAGAACTTGCCTCTATAATAGCTGTTTTACATGAAGTCGTATAATTATCAAACGGCCTCAAGACGACGAAAAGGAAAATAGCTCAATTAATTGGGTTACATTCTGTAATTTTTCAAGCTGGCATTTATTGCCACCTTATATTTTCAATGTCCGCAGAGTATAGAGGAATCGGAACGCACTCGTGACAAAAACAGAGGGACCGGCCAATGAACTTAGATTTCGGGTAAGTGCTTAAGGATTCTATTTCAGCGTACGGATAGTAAGTATCTCTTTTATGCAGGGTATGTGATGGTGAGCAATGCAAGCCATTAATTTCTGATTACCATGCTTCGATGTTGCTAGGTAACTGACTTGGTGTAAAGATGGTGGGTTTACTTTGGGTCACAGTGAAAACCTCAGAACATTTCAGTCGGTTCCCTCCACAGACAACAGCTATCCAAAATCTACTTGCATACCTAGTGTTTATAACACTTTTGAATTCCCTCTGTATTTGGTTTCGCGAGGTGGCTCGATGCCATTCAGTGACTAAACAAATTAGGCCTTTTGGGGAACTGTTATCCTACATTTTTTCACATTAACAGTGCTTGGTATCTCTGAACATTATGAAACATGTTCCATGCATGCTTTCTAATAGATTTGCAACACTGCCTTTCCTGTCGTGAGAATGTGCAGCTATATTAGTAGTGATTCATCATGTACATGCGTACCTTACTCCAAACCATGCTTATCTCTAGAATGTGGCGATCCTTCCTAGAAGGACAGTTCTCACCAAGTGGGTTAACCCTGTTTGTGTAATGCATGCTGGTATTAGACTTACACAGCAGAGACCCTGGTTTACTTCCCTGCCCTGCCGTTTGTTACTCTGGCGTCAGAAGTGCGTTGGCGGCTGTGAGGCCGTCAAAACAGCCTGCGTGGATGTGCAAGGGAGCTGGTTTTAGTGGAAGAACAGGGACGTGCCTACCTGTTTGGAGGGGTACAGTGTTTCTCACTATATGAGCCCAGTTACAAATCCCACCAAGTTGATTTACCATTACAAGGGTTGCAACTGAACTGTTTCGGTTTTTACAATACGATATTGATTGTTGCTCTTAGACTCTTGTCTGTTTTGCATCTGAGCTTTGTAATAGTCTTCGGTCAGTCTTTGGATAATTGTAATTAAGTGTCACCCAAGCATGTTTGTTTCGTTGATTAGCTTTGCTTGTCAAACTGAAGAGTGAAGGTGTGCTGTCTGTCAATCTATGCCTTGTTAGTGTGCTCTCCTGACCATTTATTTTTGTACAGCTGTCAGTTTGGTTATGTTCCCGGGGCTACCATAGTGAGGTGCACTCCTCCGTCTCCAGTAATTGAGGCCAGGGTGACTCACTCCCCATTGCTGACAGCAGGCTGTGGCCTCTGTTGCCTAGATGATGGTTCTGCACTGAAGGGCAGGCCTGTCGCAGAGGCACTGTTCAGGAGGGTGGCATTGCTACCACAAGTGGATAACCCATGGTTGCCTCCTCTCCCAGTGGCACTGTATGGAAAGCATGCACATTATTCATGGATGTATGATTTCCTGTGCCAAAATTTTGCTATTTCAGTGTATTTTTTTTTAGATAATAGGCAAGCATAATCTCACCTAATGTAGCAGGAATATGTTGTGTTTCCCACTCCAGGCCTGTGGAAAGGGCTACATGGCATCTGTCCAGCCATCAGCACATTGGTAGAGCTGACATCCTTCTCACACAGTGACATCCATGTTACATCATGTCTGCTGCCAGAAATAGTTAGTGATTTAAAGTGCATACGGCTACTCAAGAGGGTATGCGGATGTGGGGCAGCTGTTATGATGTAGTGTTTTGTTTTAATGATGTAGGCTGGTAAACAGTGTAATTCTTGCCTGACAAACATGGGGGATTTTGCGCAATAGATTTCTTAAATGGCTACTTGTTGTTCTGAGATCTCCATACCTAAGTGTTGTCCTGTATTGCTTCACATTCACAAGGTCTTTGTACCGGTCTGTTATCAATGCTGGGTGCATGGAAACCTGTTTTGTGTGGTTTGCAGTTGTTAGTATTTTTTTTTTTTTACTTAATTCCATATCCATAGAGGGTGACAAAATATATTGAATGACTATATATTCATTGTATTTCTGTTGTCTGAAGTGAATTAGGGATTTGTATTTGCTTTCTTTTCCCCTGTTACACACCTAAGTACCAATACCTCTGATACATGCTCATCTTCATTATACGCTGCATATTGTTATGTTTGCACTCCTAGTTCAAAACACACATGCCAGATAAACTGTGATTTATAACAGCATAAAGTGTGAAAATCAAAACATGACTAACTCACTGGGTGGAGAAAATCTCTCTTTCTCTGTGTCTCTCTTTCTCTGTGTCTCTCTTTCTCTGTGTCTCTCTTTCTCTGTGTCTCTCTTTCTCT
>JACXGI010018291.1:0-13144 GCA_016801175.1 Esox masquinongy | reverse complement strand
CCCCCCCCCCCCCCCCCCCCCCCGAACCGCGCCCTTCTGCATAATCCTCACCTAGGAGAGAGATTGACTGCAGGATGGACTGGTTATGTAAATTAAGATGTATTTACTGGGAGGGGGCTTGGCAGTCGGAGCTGGGGGTTCAAATCAATCCTAAACCAATGGAGTGGGATATAGGATATGGCAGAGGGGATACAGCCCAAAACCCTACTAGCGCAAGATGTCGAAGGCTTGCTGATTGATAAGACAGCTTTCTGGTTGAAGATGTCTTTAAAAATTATTTTACTTAGTGTGAACCCTCACATCCCAGAGAGGACGTCCACTGGTTTTGAGAGCAAAAATCTGAAGACAAGTTACCTTCATGAACGCTACACTAAAAAGAAAAGGATCTTGGAGTATCGTTTACTTTCAAACCGCAGGGTTCTTCAAGGAAATATGTTCTTTGAGGAACCATTTAAAAATGGGTTATTTAAAGGTAAAGAAAAGTTTGGACGCTGTGTACAATGCAAATAAAAACAGAATGCAATGATGTGCAAATCATTTATCCCTATATTTTATTGAAAACATTCCAAAGACAACATGTTGAAACTGAGAAATGTTATTGTTTATAGAAAAATACATGCCCATTTTGAATTTGATGCCCGCAACACGTTTCAAAAAAGTTGGCACAGGGACAAGTTTATTAGTGTTGCGTCACCTCTTCTTTTAACAATACTCTGTAAGTGTTTGGGAATTGAGGAGCTCAATTTCTGTAGTTTTGAAAGTGAAATGTATTCCCATTCTTGCTTGATATAGGATTTCAGCTGCTCAACAGTTAGGGGTCTCCTTTATCGTTTCATAGTGCGCCAAATGTTTTCAATGAGTGACAGGTCTGCACTGCAGGCAGGCTAGTTTAGCACCAAGACTCTCTTACTACAGAACCATGCTGTTGCAATATGTGCAGAATGTGGTTTGGCATTGTCTTGCTAAAATAAGCAAGACTGTCCCAGAAAAGGACCACCTGGTATATATTGTTTAGCATTAATGGTGTCTTCACAGATGTGCAAGTCACCCATGCCATGTGCACTAATGCACCCCCATACCATCACGGATGCTGGCTTTTGAACTGTGCACTGATAAGCTGTATGGTCCCTCTCCTCTTTTGTCCAGAAAATGCATTGTCCATGATTCCCAAAAATAATTTCAAATTTTGATTCGTCAAACCACAGGACAGTTTTCCATTTTGCCTCAGTCCATCTTAAATGAGCTTGGGCCCAGACAAGGCGGCGGCATTTCTGGATTTTGTTTATATATAGCTTCTTTGCATGATAGAGTTTTAACTTGCATTTGTATGGTGTCACATCAGTCTCAAAACTCACACGCACGCACTTGCCACTTCGAGAAGAACTTCTTGAATGAGCACAAGTGCATGAGCGTGAGTTTTGAGACTGATGTGACGCCATTCATTTTTGGATGCAGCGACAAACTGTGTTCACAGACAATGGTTTTTGGAAGTGTTCCTGAGCCCATGCAGTGATTTCCACTACATAATTTTGTCTGTTTTCAATGCAGTGCCGCCTGAGGGCCGGAAGATCATGGCCATCGAATATTGGTTTTCGGCGTTGTTCCATGCATACAGATTTCTCTGAATTCTCTGAATCTTTTAATGATATTATGTACCATAGATGATGAGATCCCCAACCTCTTTGCAATTTTACATTGAGAAACATTATCCTAAAAATGTTGCACTATTTGCCTGCGTAGCCAAAGTATTTTTATTGTCAAATGCATAAAATAACAGTGTTGTTCTGAGCAGTGAAATTCTAATGACATTCTTACGACTGTGAAAGCCTGAGCAGTCTTTCACAGAGTGATGAACCCTTCCCGATCCTCACTTCTGACAGACCCATCCTCTCTGGAATTACCTTTTAATACCCAATCATGTTATTGACCTGTTGCCAATTAACCTAATTAGTTATGTAATATTCCACCAGGTTCATTTTTTTAGCATTACACAACTGTTCCAGTCTTTTGTTGCCTCTATCACAACTTTTTTGAAATGTGTTGCTAGCATCAAATCCAAAGTGGGCATTTACTGCTCAAGAAACAGTAACATTTCTCAGTTTCAACATTAGATATGTTGTCTTTGTACTATTTTCTATTGAAATCAGGGTTTAAATGATTTGCACATCATTGCATTCTGTTTTTATTTACAGTTCACGCAGCTTCCCCACTTTTTTGGAAAAGGGGTTGTACTTCTAGTCTATTACAACGGAGAGAGCAGTGCATCATTTTGAATGGGATTGTGATTGGTAGTGATCTGTCTGAGACAAGGTGGGGTCTCCTTTACACAAGATCAGATCACCTTTTTAGAACGGTCTGTTTTTTTAAGGAGCTCGATATGATCACCCTATTGAAAGTATGATGGGAGTACACGTTTAAAAAAAACCTTTTAAAACTTATAAGCGTTCCCCTTCAGTTTCAATATGAAGAAACCCTGAAGGACCCTCCAAGAACCTGTTCTATTTAGACTGTATAGTAACTAAAAGTTCTCAAAACTAAAAAACATACATGCAAAATAAGATGATAACATAAACAGACAAGCTTCAACGCTAATGTCATCCTCGCACCTGGAGACAAGAGCTGACCGGAGAGGTACCGTCCAGCCTGTCAGCAAGCATGAATCTCAAACGAACGGCTATTAGTAGCTCTGATTGCCGTCCCCTTACCTACAAGGCCGCGGCGGGCTTTATTTATCATAACCATAGTTCATAAAGCATGTGTTCATGGAGCGTGCAGGTCCTATCCATACCAAATCAGGGTCACAGCCTTGCACACAAGCCATACATAGTTATGACTTGGATCAACATCTCAACAGGGAGAAACTCTTTACTTTGGCCAAGTGCACCAAACCAAGCGACCCGCCACCCGTGGCTTCCGGAACTGTCACAGTCCACTTGTCCTGCTGTTGGACGCGGAGTATACTTACTATAGGTCTAACCGGTTCCAGTTGAGACGGCTGTGATAAGACACTATGAGGTTACAATAGATAGAGGTTAGAGGACTGTCAGAGTAGCTGGACAGTGGAGTTAGGATGGACAGACAGGCAGATAGAGTCTGCAGAACGGCAACACTCGACCTTTGTTCACTGCTGTGAGAGGGCATTTCAATTATTATTTTTACCAATTAACTACACACCATACTCAACACTCTTAAGGGGATTTTTTACATTAAGTACAATCATGTACGCACTAAATAAAATAGAAATATGATAATTGGATAAACCCCAAACACCGGTTAATTGGCTAGTCTTAAATTAGCTCAAGTGGAACAAATAAACATCAAAACACACCAGGTGCATCGGCCTCCACCAATGGTAAACTGCAGAGATTTGCATGATTTCTAAATTCAGCAGCTAGGTTCCATTTCTTGGATAGGGAACTGCAAACCCTAACCACTATACTAAAAGGACCAAAGCAGTGTTAATTTCATCACCGAAAGTATTGTCATAAATAATCATTAAACGCCTATTTTTGTAACTGGTAATCTATGAGATTAACTAAATAGATCCAGAAAAAACAATAACTAAACAAAATATGTTCATTTTGGTTTCAAATCATTCCTGCAAGTAAAGTCTTCAGTAACGTTACTGGACAGTTAGGTCTGGAAATAATTGGACACTGACACAAGTTTTGTTATTTTGTCCGTTTGATAAAATACATCCAAATTGGAGGAAGGGTTTAGGAATTACACCTCTTTAATATGTAGCCCCCTCTTTTTCAAGGGACAAAAAGTAATTGGACAATTGACTCAAAAGCTGTTTCATGGACAGGTGTGGGCTATTCCTTCGTTATTTCTTCATCAATTAAGCAGGTAAAAGGCCTGGAGTTGATTCCAGGTGTGGCATTTGCATTTGGAAGCTGTTGCTGTGAACCCACAACATGCGGTCAAAGGATCTCTCAATGCAAGTGAAACAGGCCATCCTTAGGCTGGAAAAAAAATTCCAGCAGAGAGATAGCAGGAACATTAGGAGTGTCCAAATCAACAGTTTGGTACATTCTGAGAAAAAAACAACGCACTGGTGAGCTTTGCAACACAAAAAGGCCTGGACGTCCACGGAAGACAACAGCAGTGGATGATCGTAGGATCCTTTCCATGGTAAAGAAAAACCCCTTCACAACATCCAGCCAAGTGAAGAACACAGGAGGTAGGTATATCATTATCCAAGTCTACCAAAAAGAGAAGACTTCGAGAGCAAATACAGAAAGTTCACCACAAGGTGCAAAACATTCATGAGCCTCAAGAATACTAAGGCCAGATTAGACTTTGCCAAAAAAAATCTAAAAAAGCCAGCCCAGTTCTGGAACAGCATTCTTTGGACAGATTAAACTAAGATCAACCTGCATCAGAATGATAGGAAGAAAAAAGTATGGAGAAGGCTTGGAACGGCTCATGTTCCAAAGCATACCTCATCATCTGTGAACCACGGTGGAGACAGTGTGATGGCATAGGCATGCATGGCTTCCAATGGCACTGGGTCACTAGTGTTTATTGATGATGTGACAGAAGACAGAAGCAGCCGGATGAATTCTGAAGTTTATAGGGACATAGTCTGCTCAGATTCAGCCAAATTCAGTGAAGTGACGGTGCTTCACTTTACAAATGGACAATGATCCAAAACATTCTGCAAAAGCAACCCAGGAGTTATTTAAGGCATAGGAGTGGAATATTCTGCAATGGCCGAGGACCCACAAACAAACAACTAAAGGCAGCTGCAGTAAAGGCCTGGCAAAGCATCACAAATGAGGAAACCCAGCGTTTGGTGATGTCCAAGCATTCCAGACTTCAAGCAGTCATTGCCTGCAAAGGATTATCAACAAAGTATTCAAAATGAACATTTTATTTATGATTGTGTTAATCTGTCCAATTACATTTGAGCCCCTGATGGCTCAAATGTAGGGGACTGTGAATGAAAATGTTTGCAAGGGGACTGCAAATGAAAATGGTTGCAATTCCTAAACGTTTCATATGATACCTTTGTTCAACCCCTTAAATTAAACTGAAAGTCTGCACTTCAAAGGCATCTCAGTTGTTTCATTTCAAATCCATTGTGGTAGCGTACAGAGCCAAAATTATGAAAATTGTGTCAGTGTCCAAATATTTCCAGACCTAACTGTATTTAATGACTGAAGAGCTGATTTCACCATCTAATTAAATAAAATGCACGCAAACCCATGGCAATAGGTGCAAGACATGAGACAGGGTTATTCATCCTTTGCAGCAATTAGAATCAGCTCAACAGCAAAAGCCTACAACGCTGGCACGAGTCTCTTGTTCTAATAGGAAAATTGCAAAATGCAACCAATATCAAATTTTGCTGCCAGGTTTTATGGGGATTTTGATTGTGTCTTAAAAAGTGCAACTGAAAAAAAAGTGCTACTGAAATTGTATAGGGTTATCTTATGTAAGACCAATGGTGCAACACTAATAAAAATTACATTTTCCATAACTAAATAAAATATATAGCTTCTCAAAGTCCTTGGAAATTCAACAAACCGGCCGACATGACTCAAGCCTTTTCGGTTCAATAACAGCGAACGTGCAAATCATTCCAGAAATAGGGCTGAAATTTCACCGTTTTAGTAGTTATATTGCAGCCTGTTGGCAGCTCTAGGCCGGAGTGAGACAAGGCTAAAGCCTTGCATAAGCTGCCCAAAGAATAATTTCATATTTATTTTGGACTGCCGATATTGCTTCCTCTGCTAGTCATTTCCATTTGAATGAGACGGAAACTGTTTCGAAATCGATGAATTCCTATGTTACCCAGAGGCAGCATTATGCCAAAATCATGTTGAACTTCTGTTGTGGAACCTTAACTTTTAAAGGATAATTGCAATGGTGTTACATTATGGTGATTTTGCGGTTGTATATTAGGCCCACCTAATTGTAATTCAGAAACGTGGACTACTGTGGGACATTTATTGTGGGAACCTTTACTGTGTAAGGCTATTTGAGTGACAGGGAAAAGAAAATTATAGTTAATATCAGAAAGCTAATCAAATATTTTTTATCATCATATGAAAATGATAAAGTAGGTCAAAATTCTTGACGTCAATTATGATTTAGAAAATAGGACAAGACTGAGATGGAATGAATTGCCTTAGCGCTCATATCTTATTTTTGGAGAGAGAGTAATGTCTGAAAAATACTAAGTTCATTATCTCCCACTCACCATAATGAATGGAAAGCTGAGGAAACTCCTGCCTATAGCGTTCATTGTGTCACGTTGTAGAGCTCGAAGAAACCCATCACAGCTGCTACACCAGCTTCTCTAATTCATGCCCGTTTTCTTTTGTGGACAACTTCTGATTGATGTGACCTACACTGATTGATTTAACAAAATGGAAAACAATCCATTAACACACAGGAATACCCATGATCGGTGCAGTGTCACACGGTTGCTAAGCAAATCATCAGAAAATCCCAAATAAAACAAAGATGTCCAATGTTGTCACCCCCCCCTCTGGAAAGTTACCTATTAAAAAAGGTTCCCGCTGACTGTCAGCGGCAAGACTTCTATTGGACGTTAGTTTTCAAAAAACCTCCACTCAAAGGCTTGTTGAAGGCGAGCTTAGCGTGGATTCACTATTCCTTTGAACTGGATAGAACACATTTCCTTAAAGTTTTTAGTTCCTACCTAGGTTGCAACATATCAGAAAAGAAGCGATTGGGTTAACGTGTTTTGAGGCATTCACCCAAGCAATGAATTTGATTGGGTTAACGCTTATGAGACATTACTGAAAAAACTTTTTTTTCCACCCCTTTGTAACAAAAATCCAATAGGTATTCCCCAGGCCTAGTAACAAGCTAGGCCTGGTTTAAGAGAAACCCCATGACATGTTTCCACCCAATGCTCGCATGACCTCACTTCGTTACCCTTTGTGTTGTATTCTAATTTGTGTTGTATTCTAAACACATGCATTTTTTTTGAAAAAACATTTACTGTTCGCTAACAACGTTGCTTCATCATACAACCAGGGGTTAAACTGGGCCAGAGCCAGCCATCACATGATCAGAAAGAGAACTAAGCAGAGCTGAGATCTGGTACTTCCAAAATGTTAGATACAAAAGGCGCCATTCTGTATTTAATTTACAATAGTGTGCTCCAATCTATGGTCAATCCAATCTGAGATTCAAAACCAAGCCCATTTTTGCCCGCAGTCTCATTAAAAATAGCCAATTGGATAGGAAACCGCCGCATCTGGCAACACTTAGTGCTATATAACACGTAGCTGCAGAAGCGTGAAAATGGACTGTCAGAAAAAATAGCAGAAAAAAAGAAATGAAAAAGAACAAATAGCAGTCACACGTTATAGTGTCGTTCAGTACAATATCCAGAGAGAAAAATATCAGTAGGTACCCAACTAACTGCTAAGTCTAATTACATGGAAAGTTTTAGTTAAATAATGCAAATTTAAGTTTATTGCTATCTAACCAGACATTCCAAGAGATGTGGCATTCTCTCTAAACTGAAGTTAGCTAAATAAGGAAGCAAATAATACTCTCTTCTAGGTAGCTGTGCATTCGTTAGTTAACTTTCTGTGGAATGTGGTGTGTAGTAAGCTCTGACGATAGCTTTCATTCTGTGAAATGGGGGAAAGTTTGATGATGGATTTTTTAACTCCACAGTCAAGATGGAAAAATAAAGTAGCTAACTAGCTAACTTAACACCAACAATATTTCCCTTTTTTTATTATTTTCATCTAGTTGTAATGCAAGCTACATAAATAACTATTTGGGTGGATGACTACATTTAATATGACATTTAAAAACTAACAAAACATCTGAAAAACTAACAAAATTTCAAAATATATCACAATTGCATAGTTCTATTATTTTGCCCATGACAAATGTGTAGTGTTTTTAATAGTCACCCCGGTCTGCCCTGCACTTTTCAGTTCCCTTCTCCCTGCTCAATACTCCTATTGACTTACATGTTCATTATTTAATCAAGCAGTGGCTTAAATCATAACCAACAACTCCCTACCTTGGAGCACGGTCTACATGGTTATTAAGAAGTGGAAGGTAGACCCGGTCAAACAGGTAGGACCGAGCAAGTAAGAGAATGATCAAAGAGGCTACCAAGAGCACAATAGAAGCTAAGTTAATGGAGCAATGTACACTAAAGTCCTTGGGGGAAACCTACTGCTCCCTGCAAGAAAGAGGAAATTGGGATGAGAGTTTCTCTTTCAGCATGACAACAACTGAAAGTGCAGCCCGAGCGAAAATGACCTGGCTATGGAATAAAATAGTAAATGTTCTTGAGTGGCGCAATCAAAAATGTGTGGCTTCATTTGAAGATCGCCATCCATCGATGCTCCCCACTGAACTTTACAGAGCTTGAACTGTGGGTTTTTTTAAGTTTTTTTTTTTTTTAGAAGAAGAAAAGTCCAATGTTTGCAAAGGTGCTAGTGATCCATCCAAACAGACTCCATCCAAACAGACCAGTGTACTGGAGCATATCCAGTAGACAAACAAGCCGGGGGAGGTAACTGCTGAAGATGAAGAGCTAGTACAGTGGACAGACAGACATGTATGAAGGACCAGGTCCAGGACATGACAGAGGAGTGGAGGTCACTGCTGTGGTAGTATGAAGAACCAGGTCCAGGCCAGGGGAGTGGAGGTCACTGCTGTGGTAGTATGAAGGACCAGGTCCAGGACATGACAGGGGAGTGGAGGTCACTGCTGTGGTAGTATGAAGGACCAGGTCCGGGCCAGGGGAGTGGAGGTCACTGCTGTGTTAGTATGAAGGACCAGGTCCGGGCCAGGCCAGGCCAGGCCAGGGGAGGGGAGGTCACTGCGGTGTTAGTATGAAGGACCAGGTCTGGGCCAGGCCAGGCCAGGGGAGTGGAGGTCACTGCTGTGTTAGTATGAAGGACCAGGTCTGGGCCAGGCCAGGACAGGGGAGTGGCAGCTGGGAAGTTGGGCCCCATAATCCCTGCTGCATTATTAATCTCCCTCTACCCTTTTCAGCTTTATGTATGCAATAAGAAGAGACATAAGGAGGTAATTTATGACACCGGGGAAATTAAAATCATTGTTCAGTCTGGCAGACACCTTGCCAGTTTTTTCACCTTCGCGAAACTTTTCCTTCCACCCTGATGATGTATTAGGCTTGCCTTGACCAAGCGGCGGAGGCGACACCTGTTTGGCGGACGTGGGGAGCAGAGCGGCCCTCCTGGCCATGCCTCGCTGCTTGTTTATGGACTGCTCTCCGCCACTGACTGACACGGTCCTGGATCACGTCCAAGCTCACCCTATAACCCAAAGCCTTTCACGCAGAGGCCGCCGTTGGTGCTGATCCAGATCTGTGCTTTAACGCTCAACATCGACTTTGTACAGTATTTCAATGTATTAAATGACTGCTCCTTCCAGTTAGAGGACAAGCCGCTGTGTGGCACATTAGCCTTCGCGGAGCGCTTGGGAGTAAGTCGATAAAAACCTGAACCACGGGCACTCTAGGAAATCCCAATCGGCAGCACGTGGACCCGTTAAATGAAAAAGGAAAAAGAGAGCCGTAACCAAAGTCTTGAGTACCATTAGCATTTTGCTCAGAGAGGGAGACATTATCAAAGGAACTGCTCTTTGCAGTCGGGAGGTCCCAGAAGGCACTATTTCCCCAATGCCCAACATCTGAAACCAGCTGTAATGACAGAGGGCTGGGAGTTTGTCTCTGGGCCGCGTATTAGCGAGACAGAGAGAGACAGGGAGCGACTGTGAAAGAGTGAGAGACCACGCTGCTCCACCGCAAGATTCCTGGCCCCCGGGGTCACCCACCACCAAGATGAAAAGAATCTCAATATCGAGTCCTTGCAAAAAAAAACTAATCTAACCTAGTTTATGACAACAATCTACCTTTGAAACTCATTAAAGGCCTTTCTGGTAGGGCCTGACGCACATTATCAGCGCAGATTAATCAAGGGAGACTCAAGATGAACTCTCATTTTTTAAGAGGCAGTAACAGAGGGCTTTTTTGTCTTCAGATGAAAATCAATTAGTGGAGGTAAGGCCACGAGGAAAAACCAGCATCACTCATCGCTAGCCCAAGTGGCAGGCCCCGTGATTTGTCTTCCGAGCTTGGCTGCTTCAAGGGGGGGGGGGGTATGGAGCTCCTGTATCCCAGAAAATTAATTTTGTATCTATATTCCCGACCCCCTCATCTTTTCTTGTTTTGGAGGACCACACACACAAATGACTTGTAATCGAGGTTGCTTTCTGATTGGAGGGCAGAAACAAAGAGGCTTAGAGAGAACATGGCAGCTTTTTTTGTTATCCCAGCCCTGAAAACAAATCCATCTCTTCTCCTGCTTTGTTCTTGCAGTTCTTTATTTTGAAGAGGGGAGGTGTGTGTGTATCGAATTGGCGATGAAATACTCACTTGCCGGACTCCTTGTCCAGAACCATACAGCGGACAGACTGGCGAAGACAGTAGATCCCTCCAAACACAGCACACATCCTGAAACAAACACAGGAGTCCTTTCAGGCTGTCCCAGGTCAGTGGCAATAAACAGAAATTCACTTGCTGCAATATAAGCCAACAAAACAAACACACAAAATGCTAGATGTTGCAAATCACCTCAACAACGAAAATAAATAAATAAGCAGAACCACAGAGTGGCGACAAACCTGTAGAAGAAAAATGTCAAAGATCCTTGCTTCGGTGAAACTTTACAAAACCTCAAGGATACTTGGGTTTAATTACTTTTAAGTTGGCGAACACTGAGCCGACTGTGTGCTTCAGCCGGGTTTAAGCGAGCTCCCACTTCCAGATCCAGCTGCACACACAGGACAGCAGAGGTCTCCGAGTCTGGCACTGGCTCTTTCAACACACAGCGAATAACAGATGACTGGGCTGTAAGGGGCTCTGCCAGCTGTGGGGGCCTGGGAGGGACCGCTCTACACAAACCGGGAGTGGGGAACGGACAGGGACCCGGAACACGTCTACCTCACAGAGCGCCACCAACGCTCCTGAAAAGGTCTGTACCTGCCCCTATGGATCAATTACCAGACATGGCATCTTAATAAAGCATCCTGAGAATTAAAAACGTGGAGGGGAAAAAAAAGAAAAACCTCACAGGCAATCGTCCAGGCCCATCGCATGTCCTCCACAGAACCCCATTCAGATGCCAGGGAACCCCTTTTGATGTCATTAACCCTAACTGACAGACGTTTAAGCTGATATTACTCTTAATTAACTGGCCGCTGTCTGTCCCAATGATGCCATCCCCTGGCTGAAAAGGCGCCGCTGAAGCGCGGCCGGCCCTCACTCGCCGCCACCCCCCCTCCTTGGCTCCAGCGACATCACTCCGCATCGCTGCTAAATTAACAGTTGTGAAAATCCAGGACCCCTACGAGCCCCCGGTCTTTATAGCCTCTAAATGGCATTTCAGTTCCTATCAAGGCGGGAATCAGGGGACGTGATTTTTTAATACGGTGGCAAAACAATAGGGGCCATTAATAGCCGAACTCTGTGACAGCGCGCTCGGCGATGATTTATGAGTTTGTGTATAATTTGATTATGCTATTAATTCCACTGATTACAGCTGCGGCTAGTGTGGAGAAGGTCACATCCAAAATAAATCTTTGACAACCCTCCTCTCTCTCCCCGCGTACAAAACAACTGCCTCCAACTAGTTATTTCTGTAATTAAAAGGTAATGTAACAAGAAGCACAAATAAGCTTGAGGCTCTAGCGGCAGCATCTCAAGCAAGGCAGAAATAAATAGAACACCCTTAAAAAAGGCTGGCAGTCCTAATTTTCTTGACAACTCAATCCCATGCCAGAGAATGATGGCAGAGAATGTATTAAGAAGTTTACACTAGACGTGTCTACCTGCAGGTCCTGAATCCTGCCCTGCTTGCTGAACTTCTCATCTCAAATAATCTTGGTGGTTTGTCGTGACAGTTAGGGCCGGGATGCCTGACTCATCCTCAGGAGGAGATGTACTGAAGATGGATTGTTCATTTATGGTTGCTCAGCACTGCTAAGCAATACTATTGATGACAAAAAAATAGTTACAACATATTGTGTAAAAATTTACGTCATCCCGATGTGTAATTTTGGCAATATCACAATATGTTTTCAGCACTATTTGGCTGTACCTGCTCCAAGTGTCACAATTTTCCACCACAACTCATTTTGCATCTTTTGAAAATAAGTTGATAATTAGTTTTCCGTGTCAGATCAAAACATTTTCTGATGGCTCTTTTTTTGATATTTTTGTAATTGACATTTTTCAACCTCTGAATTGCACTAATTGCAAAGCACTGTATATACACACCACACTGTAACGACGTCATAGTGAGGTCTTCGGATATCCTCGGCACCATCATGTGCTTTTGGCTTTTTTTCTCTCGCTGTTAACAGCCCCACCACTCTTGATATGGTCTCCTGAAACTGGTCGATGCTCTGCTGTTCAACAAAACCCTGACTCAGCCCTTACGAGGCCCGGCCGAACAGAAGCAGCGCGTTCTGTAGATGGATGTATTCTACCGTCATGGCCTAGCAGGAGTAAAAGGTGGGAGGTTTTAAAAGGTCCTGGGAGGATTTCAAATGGCGGAGGGTTTTTTACCAGCAGTCACGGACGCTGACAATAAATCCTCACCGTGTCCAGGACACGCTAAACAAACAAAATTACGGCGCCTACACAGACCACTTACCTGTCAAGATCATTGCCGGAAAATTCTAGCTGTAATCTAGGGAGCTGGGTGGCAGAGTGGGGGCCTAATGGTTGGCCAATAATTAAAAGAAAACAAAGCGGTATGCCGCCTGGCGAGGCCTTCTGCACAAAATTAAATCCTGTTGGATCTGAATAAATTAGATGTTTATTGCTCCGTGAGTAAAAAAAAAAAATGAAAAGAAAAAAGATAAGAGGAGAGATGATCTGTGACTGAATGCACGACAGACAGACAATCATTGGCACTAATTAATGCATTTCCCCATCCTCTCAATCTGTTTCATTCTGACTGCCGTCTGATTGGAGCGTAGCAATACGGAATGCAAATCAAAAGCGTGTTACAGCCAAATGCTTTCTCGGGCTAAATAAACGGCACCACCACCCCCCCCCCCCCCCCCCCCCCCCCCCCCCCCCCCCCCCCCCCCCCCCCCC
>JACXGI010018290.1:0-13428 GCA_016801175.1 Esox masquinongy | reverse complement strand
CCCCTGCCAGATCAATGGTTCATGTTTACATGCCACATCTCGCGTTCTCCAGTTTCTCGTCCTGCCTATCCGTGCACCGACCGATCGCCCGTTCCCGACTATTCTGCCTGAGCCCTGCCTGTACTTCTGTTGTCCGCCGGTATTCTGACCTCTCGCCTGTCCCCGACCACTCTGCCTGTTCCCCGACTGTACTTCCGCCACCAGCCCGTGTACCGACTCTCTGCCCGTCCCTGACTACTCTGCCTATCGCTCGTCTGCCCCTTCGCCGCTGTTACGTTAAACGCTTTACCTCCCGTCCCTGTACACTCTACCTGCCCTTTTCCCACTCGCTCCCAGTCCGCGCTTGGATCCCCACCCGTGCCCGTGACATGTACAAAATGAGCAGGTGATCAAATACTTTTGTCCCTCACTGTATACTCTAAGACACAATTTCACTAGTACATTATGAATTACAAATGTAAGATTACATTTGATATGAAAAATAAGAAAAACAGTAATGTAACATTTACAAAATCTTCTACAATACACTGTGAACGAAAGCATACCCAGAGTGATCAGATGTTCAAGCTAACATCCCAAAAACATGAACCATTTCTGCGGAACCAAGCACACGTTCTACTTGCTTCATCTCAATTTGCAAGTCCAGTTCACTCATTTTGCAAAACATTACGCACAACTCTCAATGTGTGAGCGCAATTGACATTGAGAAAACACCTGTGTCATTTGTGAGAATACATGAGTCACCAGATAAAACTACAGCCAAACTTTTAATGCAATGCAAACTACATTACTACATGAATGTAGTTTGAAGATTTGGTTTTGTGTTCAAAGTTTTGAGAAGATGGGTGAAGGTTTCAAGTGTTCTAGCAAATGTGAATAACTTTAATGTGTACTGTACAATACTGTAACTTTTTGATGCTTGATACAAAATGCATATGTGTCAAATACATTGAAAATTTTTGTGTGGCCAGGATCAAACTTTAGGTAAAATAAAGTTCTTCATTACTAGCTGTGTTGGTGGATTTATTTTGTTTTCCTACATGAATATTACATTTTGATGAGAGAGTTAATTTTTTCCATACAGTGTTTTCTTAATGCTCAGTTAGTGCAACAAATATGATGTCTGTGTGCATGATTCTGAAATGATTATATGATTTGTACTATATTCAATAGAAAATAGTACAAAGACAACATATCAAATGTTGAAACTTAGACATTTTATTGTTTCTTGAAAAATATATGCCCACTTTGAATTTGATGACAGCAACACATTTAAAAAAGTGGGTACAGAGGCAACAAAAGACTGGAAAAGTTGTGTAATCCTAGAAAACTAAACCTGGTGGAATATCACACTACTAATTAGGTCAATTGGTATCCGGTCAGTAACATGATTGGGTATTAAAAGATCCTTCCAGAGAGGATGGGTCTGTCAGAAGTGAGGATGGGGAGTGGTTCACCACTCTGAAAGACTGTGCAGGTAAAGAGTGCAACAACAACGTAAAATTGCAAAGAGTTTGTGGATCTCATCATCTACTGTACATAATATCATTAAAAGATTCAGAGAATCTGGAGAAATTTCTGTATGCAAGGGACAAGCCCAAAAAACAATATTGGATGGCCCTGATCTTCGAGCCCTCAGAATCATGTCTGCATTAAAAACAGACACGATTCTGTAGTGGAAATCACTGCATGGGCTCAGAAACACTTCCGAAAACCAATGTCTGTAGACACAGTTTGTCGCTACATTTACAAATACAAGTTAAAGCTCTACCACGCAAAAAAGAAACCAGATATGAACAAGATCCAGAAACACTGCAGTGATCTCTAGGCTTGAGCTCTTTTAAGATGGACTGAGGCAAAGTGAAAAATTGTTCTGTGGCCTGACGAAACAAAATGTGAAATTCTTTTTTTGGGAATCATGGATGCCGTGTCCTCCAGGCTAAAAAGGACAGTAACCATCCAGCTTGTGATCAGTGCATAGTTCAAAAGCCAACATCCGTGAAGGTATGGGGGAGCATGAATGCATATGGCATGGATGACTTGCACATCTGTAAAGGCACCATTAATCCTGAATAATATATACAGGTTTTGGAGCAACATATGCTGCCATCCAGATGTCTTTTTCAGGGAAGGACTTGCTTATTTCAGCAAGACAATGCCAAACCACATTCTGTACATTTAACAACAGAATGGTTCCCTAGTAAAAGAATCCGGGAGCTAAACTGGCCTGCCTGCAGTCCAGACCTGTCACCTATTGAAAACATTTGGCGCATTATGAAAAAAAAAAGTATGAAAAAGGAGATCCTGAACTGTTGAGCAGCTGAAATCCTATTTCAAGCAAGTGTCACACCCCCACCTTGATTCACCTGTTCATCTGTGTTGTCTTGTCTCACCCCCACCAGGTGTCTCCCATCCCCTCGTTAACCCTGCCTACTTAACCTGTCTTCTCTGTTTGTTCCAGTTGACAGTTCATCTTGTGTGTTCTTCCAAGTCATTGCCACATTCTTATATCTTTGTATATCCCAGGTGCTCCGTGTCCAATTGTCCCATGTACCAGACCCCTGCTTGTTTACCTACTCTGCTTTCCTTCTCGCCTGTACCTTCGTCAAGATCACTTGTGTTCCGAACCCCTGCCTGTCTTGACTGCTCGATTCTTGCTTGCTGACTCCATTTCTATTAAACACCTGAACGGTAGTTCCTGCCTCCTGTGTGGTGCATTTGGTTACACACCTGAGTTCTGATAGCAAGAATGGAAAAAGACTTCACTTTCAAAACTACAGCAATTGGCCTCCTCAGGTCCCAAATGCTTACAGAGTGTTGTTAAAAGAAGAGGAGATGCATCACAATATTAAACATGCCCCTGTCCTAGCATTTTTGAATTGTTTTGCTGGCATCAAATTCAAAATGGGGATATGTATTTCCAAAAACAATAACAGTTGTCTGGTTCAACAATTGATATGTTGTCTTTGTACTGTTTCCAATTAAATATATAGATTTTGTTTCTGTTTGTATTTGCAATTTGCGCAGTGTCCCAACTTTTTTCGAAACAGAGCTGTGGTTTTCAAGCCAGAAAAAAAATGTCCCTGTGTGTGAAAGTTTATGGAGATAAGTACGGACCACAACTAACATTGTCCCAGATGATAACGAACCTGCCTGCTCTGGCTTCTGGTCATTAGGGATTAATCTGTTTTCGAGGGTCAGGGGCGTAGGAGCCGGGGGAGGGACATGTCCCCCACAATATTAAAAACGGGTTAAATTGTCGCCCTCAATAATGATTTTTTTGCCTGATAATTTTATTTTGAAAAAATGGCGCGTTGGAACTTGTCACGCCTCCGTTGCAACCAAATCTGACATTCTCATTCATAATAAGTTTTGTTTTCACAGTAAGAACAACATGTATAAACGTCAGTACATTTTCATAACTACAGAACGAATTAACATGATAAAATAAGCTTTCTTCTGGCAAAAATTTTTTAAGATGTAGTTAGCTAGATATTTTTATTTTCAGGTTTTATCTAACAAACGTTACAGTAGCTTGCTTGCTAGATAACACTGAGTAGTTCCTATGGCTGTGTGAACAAGAAAAGGAACCATGCAAGCCTAGTTCAGCCAGCCCACGATTAGAAGGGATGTGAACCAGGGTCCCCTGTGTGAGAGGCTATGTCTTTAACCACCACACTACACAGCTGTACGTATTCTGAATGTCAGTATAGCGTCTAGACAATAAATCATTCTGTCACACAGTATCACGCCAAGTTTGAATATTTCGCTAGATACCATTAAGCATTGTGTTAAACTTACTAATGTTTCTTATTAAGTTTGCTTCCACCACAAATAGCATCTATGGACTCAATGGCTTTTGCCACTGGCCATTTTTACAGCATATTAACCAGTAATAGGCTTACTATTAGGCATATCTACTACTGTAACTTACTAATTGGAATAGTCATATGAATTGAGCAATTGCTAGCGAGACTGAAGATGAACTTAACACTGCCAAAACTATTTAATTTCATGGCACAACAACGCTATTGTTTCCTTCATTCGTGAATGACATTGATACAATAACTATCAATATAGCTGATAACTGACTATTTCATCAAGTGAAAAGATGAGAGAATCGTGGAAACCCCTCCTCTTTTACTGCCCAAGGGGTTGTGATCTAGCCTATATTACCCCAAAAAGCATGCACGGATGCGTACTTTGAAAAAATACACCAGAAAGAGTTGCAATATAACCGTAAACAGTTTTATTTTAGGCTTACTATAACATAGATACTATAAAATAGATAGACATAGAAGGTTGTATCCAGCAAACAACTGAACAAATCCTAATGCTTAATTTGTTTTGTACTATTTAATTTCATGGCACAACAACGTTAGTTTTTCTTTCATTCGTGAATGGCATTGATACAATAACTATCAATATACAGTAGGTGATGAAAACTGACACTTTTTCGACAAGTGAAAAGACAAAAGAGATGTGGAAACCCCTCCTCTTTTACTGCAGGGGTTGTGAGCTACTGTAAATTAGGCTACCCCAAGAAGCATGCACGGATGAGTACTTCGAAAATCCACCAAAAATAGTCAGAATACAACCATAAAAGTTGTGGCCAGTTTTCGTCTATTCTGAACAACTCCTAATACATAATTTGAGACTCAAATACTGGTCCCCTGTGTGAGAGTCTGTGTCTCTAACCACTCTGCTATTTAACAAGGAGTAGTCAGTCAGTCACTCACTCACTCACTCAGTAAGAGATATTTGCAAAAAGTGATAGTGAATGATTTGAATGGAAGAACACCTATGAAAATTATTTGCACAATCTGTCTTAGTCTTCACCATAGGGTCTGCAAGTAGTTAGCTAAGTAATGGACGGGCCACCACCAGTCAGTCAAGAATGGAGTAGCTAAGGTTCTTGGTAACAACATCCACACCACAGCTGGCAATTTCTTTTCCTCAGTTTAGATGTTTTGAATCATCTAGATATAGCTATGGGTCCTAAAATTGTGTTCAATATTTTAAGAATTTGGTTTATGCTATGTATGGTCATGGCAGGAAAGTGAATGACATAAACAAACAGGCAAGGAGGGAGAGAAAGAGGGCACAAACCAACAGGAAAATCATTAATAAGTTTCAAACCAAAATAGACTGTTGATCTGTCATCATGTAAATCAATCAGAGTCATTGAGTAGGATCTCATAAAAGGACAGCATCTGAATTTAGGGGTGTACTGTATGTGTTTACTTTATGCAGGAGAAAGGCAGTCTTAACGATAACACTGTTCAGAAAGGCAGGCAGAGCGAGGGAGAGAGAGAGGCCACAAACCAACAGGTAAGATAGTAAGCAGTATTAATTCAAGGCGGTCTATAGGAGCAGATGGGAAAATATAAAACTGGACTACCATGCCTGACTGAGATGTTACCAACATTATTCTAGTATTAGTCATTTTAAAAATGCACTCTAGTTACATTATCATCTATCTGAATTACCTTTCCAGCTGAAGAGTCCCACCATGCAAGAAATCACACAGTTTAATTTAGCCCTATTGCTTCTGTCCACTTTTCATCCATGAACAGAGTCTTTAAACAAACAAGTCAGGGGAGAATCTTTATTTAGCATGAGTCCAAGATGTTGATCTTAGTTCTTACATGTTCTCCAATAATTACAAAGTTAACACAGTCTTTTATTCTCCAGCACATCCCCTGTAGTATCTGGCTGTCTTCCAATCACACACGTGTATTCTATATCCTAACCTAACATGGCCAGGTAGTGTCCCCTCTTGAGTTCCTGGCTCCACACGCTTATCAGGTTGTGTGGGGCCCCTCAACAGTGGAAACCAACTGCTTGCGATACGGTACCTCATATAGCACAACATAAGGAAGGACCAGTCCTCTAACAAGAGAATAGAACTAAAATACATGCGTATCATCAGGTAAAGGCAGGCTTCCTCACAATGGTATGTGCCAACCTATGGTCCATGGGTCTATTCATAGAGTCTATGACAGTCACATGGAAAACTCCTATCAGGAGGTATGGACAGGGTGTGTGGGTAGGGTGTGTGGGGCTCATCAATAACAGGCCCAGCACTACATCCCATCTATTGTCCTTTGCTCAGAGTTAGTCAGCACTTAATGTGTTGTGTTAAGTTTCTCATGCCCATATTCTATCACTATCAACACCAACAAGGCATCGGTACAGAAACTATATTGAGTAGACAACATTGTTTGGGGTAGCTATCTACTTAACTACTATATATTTGCTATACCCTTTCCAGACATAATGAGTATTGTGAGCCAGAATTGTGGAAACAATTATCGCCCCCAGTATTTGTGGAAACAATTATCACTGTAGTCAAATGTGCCCCCCCCCCAATATCCCAATATCAGAGTCACGCCCTCGTGGAGGGTGTCCAGAAATGGGATAATGTGAACCTGTAGCCTATTTTTAGTGCTCAAGCTCTGATTTGTGTGTGAACTCATTATCTAAAAGTTTTTTCACATGTGTCAATGTGGAAAGGCAATTGGTGAAAAAGTGTATCAATGTGGAGACCCGTGTTTACAGTTTTGCTAGAAGTGTGTTATTGTAACGGGAGTGGTAGCGGAGGAACCAGGCTCAGGCGGATCTCACTCGATGCAGGAGTTTTTAATGAAAACACAAACACCGAGCATACAAAAACAAACGTAATGAAAATAAAAGGGCTGATATTTGAACAGCAAAACGAAAACACTCACTGGTTACATGTAACATGCAGACAGCAACAACAATGATCGACAAATGTGGGGAGCAGAGGGGAAACATTTAAACACATACTAATGAGATGATTGGGACCTGGTGTGAATAGTTGAAGACGTGACACGAAAACAAGTCCGGGATGTGTTTGTGGAGTGACGGGAACTGGAGGTGTACGGGACGGTGGCGCTGATCCTCACCGTACCGTGACAGTTATAAAATTAAGTGTAAAGCAGTAAAGCAGCAAATATGCATTCAGACTGGCACACTTGCTAAATGCCTTGGCTAATGGTTAATGGTTTCAGAGATTGTGCTTCAACAATCACTGTTAGTGTTTAAAGCATTCAGAAAAAAACTGTATTCAGAGAATATTGTGTACTCAATTGGGAAAAAACTGTACACCATATATCATGGACATGACAAAATATTTATCTTTAGTATTTACATTGGTAAGCAGTTTATAATAGCGATATAAGGGACCTCAGGGGTTTCAACAGTGAGGGTCTCAAAAGTGCAAATTTAATCAACAGAAATGCTTTTTTGTTTTCTGTAATGCTGTTCTTCTACTTCATGTAGCCACTGATGGAGAAGGGAGGGTGAGACTTCTTTAGACGAACCTTCCTGTGGATACGTGAAGAATATTTTAAAAAACACCGCTCTCTGACACACTTCTCACGGAGAGGCAGAGTACAGTCCACCATCATTACCATCCCAACTTGAAAGCTTGAAACACTCACGTGAGCACTTTGTCTTTCAGTGATGACTCTAGAGAGAGACAGGGACAGAGAGACAGGGAGAGGAAGACAGGGAGAGAGAGAGAGAGGTTGTTGACATTATAATTCCCCAAGTCAGAAGTTGCCTTCAGGTACTGTTAGTGACTGTGGACAGCTAGCTAAACACTCAGGGCCCACAATCAACATTTACCACCGGCCCAACTTTGGATCAAGTTTGAAGAAATTCATTGAAGAATATAATATTTTTTCTGGGAGGTGGCCATAAGATTTGTCTCACTAGCATTTTTGCACTAAAAAGGGCCTAAAGTCAAATGGTAAAATATGCAAGTTGTGGAATATAGAACCCTAGAAATATGGAATATCTGTTTTTATACTATTTTGTTTTACAACATGACTATGAATCCCTTTTTGACCACGCAAAAATCTTAGCTGAGACTTAGTCATCATGTTTCTTGGCTGTTTGTTTTGTTCACATTCTTTGTGGCTTTTCAATGTTCTAGTTTAAATTGCAAAAAATGACTTGTCAAACCACCTACACTTACTCTGCTCAACTAGCCACACATGCAATGCCCTGCCCAGACAAACAGACATCTGTTCATACTGTGTAAATATAAATGTAAATACTCCATGTTTACTAGTTCTGATACTGTGTTCCATTTTTATTAGTTTTATTAGAACTGTAGATTAGGAACCAGTAACCATTAGTAACCAGCAAGTTGTGTCTCATACTGTATATCCTATGCATGTGACCATTATTTGGAGTAGTTTAACCTGTGACAGGTTCAAGATAGGGTTTAAGCACACAGAGCAGTTTTCCCAACGATGCAAGTGCAAACGTTCTATTACCATGGTAATCTCCTGCCCTAAAAAGGGCAGATGAAAGTCTCATTGCTAATATTTTGATGAATAGACTCAGGTCCCAAAAAGGTGACAACACTGAGCAATAAACCTGTACTTATGGGATTAAATACACTCTGGCACAGGCCAGTGAGTGATGTACTTACCCTTTTTCTTGCATTTCTTGCAGGGTTTCTTGCAGCAGAATTGCATAATGCCGATGAGGATGAGTAGGGCCAGGAAGGAGCAGCCCACAGCCACACCTATCGCTACAGAGCTTACCTTGGCCTCTAGAACACAGTAAAAGATATATATGTATATATACATAAATGTTCAGAGGCCCATCAGATTCTGCCTTACAATGAATTTTAGTGAATGTACAGTTAGTACTGTGAAGCCAAGATCGGTAGCATATCTATTACAGGTCAATTCTACATGGCCAGGATGTACTAACAGATAAAGTCCAAGCCAAACCATCTCATGGAGAAGATAAAGGTTATGGTTGATAGTATTGCATAATACTGGCTCAAACACTACCGATCACAAACTCAAGGCCATTGTGGAGATGCTTGGGTTCTTATAAAGCATTTAGTAATAGTTATAGTACTGTGCAAAATCTTACATACCCCACAACATTATTTAGGCTATTCTTCTTGGTAGTGATTTGCTTGTAAAAACAATATATACTGTACCATGTTTTATTCTAGACCTTTGGAGTTTCTACTGACCAGACCATTGTGACTTCAGAATGTTGGGTTTGGGTTTAAATCCCCCCCCCCCCAACGTCTGCAGCCAATTATTAAACATGGTAGTGATCTATAATGGTAAGGGCTGCCATCTTGTGGGAGTCATTGGGTCCGATGATTGCGCGGCATGGTCATAAAACAACCATGGAATATGAGGCCATTTTACAGGACCAGGTGCACCCTATGGTACAAACACAGTTCCCTCACGATGTTCCCATATTCCAGGATGACAGTGCCCGCACACACACTGCAGAACAAATTCAAGAGTGGTTTTATGAAAGTGTGGTTCAGATCACCAAATCAGAACATCATTGAACATTTATGGGAAGTTCTGGAGCTCAGAATGCAACGCAGATTTCCACTGCCCTCCTCCCTCAAAGAACTGGAGGCTGTTCGTGAAAAATGGTGGCAATATCCGACAGCACACAGTTCAGGACTGGTATGACAGCATTCCAAGAAGGACTGGAGTTGTTCTAAAGGCAAAGGATGTCCCTCCTCCTTTTCAGGTCTTTGATAGTGAAATCATGGTTGGGTGTTCCATTACTTTGTGCATCCCCTGCATTTCCCAACATAAGTCCAATGTCACCTTATAATTATTCATTTTGAGTGTTTTTATACTAAAATATCAAACAGAACCAAATGTAAATAGAAGCTTTAAGTATTTTGGTAAAGAGCTTTGCGAAGTGTCTGATTGATTTTGGCCCATTTCTCTTGGCAGACTTGCTCCAGGTTTTTCAGGTTGCTTAGATGATGCTGGTGGACTTCAGTCCACTGTAGGACATTCAACTTTTGGTTCTTGAGCCACTCCAATGTTTTTTTGGCTTTGTGCTTAGGACCATGTCTGTTCAATACCACCACAGACTCAAACATTGTCAGTACCCCCTTATCAAAACATCTTCATGTCTACAGTAGTATATAGTTATGGAACTAAACACACACTAGAGTCACCATTATAACAATTTGTTCCCTTTAAAAGACCTAGTTAAGTTTTTCTCACCCCCCATCATAGGATTTCCAGGCTCTGACGTCCACTCCTCTCCTCTCCTCCTTTTTGTAAGTATTGCTCTTCCGATCACTATATTTGTGATGGTATATCTGTGCTTAAGTTGTCATCCTTCGAGGCTTGGCACCTGAATAATATGATCTCACTGTCTGCCTTCCCAGCTCTGCATAGCTACGATGTCCTGGAAACTGGTCCATCTTCATTCTTTCGGACTCTTTTTCTCTGTGACATTCAACAACCTTCCCTCCCGATCTTTAATTTGCACCACATTCAGGCATTCTCTGTCTCTCTTTGACACTCTTCCTTCAGATCCTCTCCTATTGGGGCCAGGGCGAATGGGTATGTGAAGGCTTCAGCATTTAGGGACATTCACTTTTTTATCTGCTTCTACCACACATTTGTTTTACATTTCTTGAAAACCACAAGTCTACATCCCAGGCCACTATTGACTGGTCAGCACTGATATACAAAGTGTTGCTGTCATGGCCCCAAGTAGCAGTCCATAAATAACACTTTGTGCCTGATCTGATTAAACGGTGGTAGTTTTGTGTTTTTATTTTCCCACTTTGTTGGCTACAGGCTTCCTTTGTCTAGGGTTCTTGGTTCAAAAAAAACTTTTTGTGATGGCCAATTCATAACAGACACCCGCATTCAGAACTCAACGAATTGAGATAAAAACAGGAAACAGAGTTTGACTTTGGCAGTGCATGGCTGAACAAACAAACTTTTTGAAGATACTTCCCTATTCTACCTATTTTGCCTTTAGATAGAATGTAACCTTTGCAATGTCAAAGCTTAAATTACGGTTTAAGAACGACTGGATTAGTCTGGTTGACACAGCTGTGCAGCCTTGGATACCTCAGCAGGGTTAAGGGGGCCCCCTGCTGGCAGATTGTGATGATGCACATTTAGGGATATCTGCATTTAAGACATTATTTTGTCAGGGTTTCAGTGCCTTGCACAAAGCTAAGAAACATTTTTAACCATGTTTATATATCTATCAATATTTGTGTTGTGAATAAGTGTTTTGTTTGAAGGAAATTTCAGATGGATAATCATGTGACTGTTGTTTCCCTTTCAAGTGCTGACTGACCTTTTTTCAACAAACCAATTTGGTGTGTAATTTTATCTTATCCTTCCTTGGAAATGTGAATCATAGTGACATTACCATACATACTAAAAGGGTAATGTATCCCAAACCACATATATGATACATGCATCATCATATGACATATAGTACATACAGTGCTTGAGACAGTAAGTACTGAGACAGTAAAGTTTAATTTGCTATTTTTGCTGTAAACTCAAGGCATAAGAAAATATAATTAAAACATGTATGTGAGGCAAAAGTACAGACTGTCACTTTTTATTTCTGAATGTTTCAACACACGTTTTGCCAACTAAGAAAACCTGCACTTTCAGTTCCTTCCCCACATTTTATGTGTGTTAGGTTCTGTTTTGGTGTGGTTTAGATTTTGCTTTTAGTTTTGAACGTGTTCTGTTCTGTTTGGTTTCTGTCCTTTGATTCTGAACACTGCTTGTCCTTTTGTATTATCGTCTTCACCTGTGTCTTGTTTAGCCCTTAAATGTCCCCATATAAGTTCCTCCTGTCCCAGTGTTTGTTGTTGGTCATTGTTGAAACCCTCTGAAACTGTGTCCTGCCTCCATGTCAAACCGTGACAATGTGAGCAATACATTATTTAATTTTTAAACATTGACACAAAAAAAATCTATGGTTATTGGTGACATTGGTTATATATTTATAAAATATATTTTATTTATAACAAAAAATACAAAACTTAAATATTCTGCATCATTAGTATTCAACCCCTGTGCTGTGGAAGCTCCCAGTTTATACAGAAAGAAATGGACCGTAAAAGGAAACATTTCCATTGGCCTCCCCGATGAAAGAAGGAAGTTGCTGTCATATTATTTGAATAAAACACCCACTGTTGAAGGATGATTGGCCAGGCTGCAAAACTGAAGGATAATTAAAAACTACCAAAGAGCTATTTACAGAAGAGATAAAGTAATACAAATGCAAACATTATTATTCTCAGTGTGCACAGTTGGCATAAAAATCAGGAATTGGAACCTGCATCAAACCTCCCAGGCATACCCAAGAAAAGTCTATCCCTCAACCCAGTGCTCAAACAAAAAGAAGACTGTATTCATGGGCGGGAAGAAAAAAAAATCTGAAAGCACGAGAGACCTGGATGCAAAGTGGGAAATTGTACTGAAGTCAGAAGAAACCAAGAACAAACTTTTTGGCCAAAACTCAAGCGTTATATGTGGCGCAAACCTAAAGCCAGCAGGGACTGGGCATTTTGTATAATATTTGAAGGGAGAATGGATGGAGAAATTTACAGGGAAATAGTGCAAGAGAACAGGCTTCTGTCTGCAAAACAACTGAACCCTGGGAGGAAATTCAACTTTCAGCTGGAACATGATCCCAAGTACAAGGACAGAGCAACATTGGAGTGGCTCAAAAACAAAAAGGTTAATGTCCTAAAGTGTCTGTCCTGCTCTCAGTTCCATTGACAATATTTGGCATAGTTTGAACAATTGTGGTCCACAAGCAACATCTAACTAACCTGAAAAAACTTACCAAGCATTTTAAAATTGTTGTATCAAATATTGTGTGGGTGTTGAGCAAGCAATATATTTCTGTTTTTATTTTTATCTTACAAATATGTCACAAAATGTCATCTTATAAAAACAAGTTTTGAATGTGTTCAGTACAGGTTTACCTGTATAATCTACTGCCTAATTTGTGACCTGGAGTGAAGGCAATTGTTTTAAACGAGTTATGAAATGCCATAGTGTTAAACCCAATCTCCACTGAATAGAAAATATACCGTACCTATGGCATGTTACTACAGGATTTCCTGATTTCACAAATGAACCACTTAGAAGTTATCCATCATGGTGAAATACTTTTTCCCTCCGCTGATATAACTTGTGCTTTCCCCCAAATGAATAGGACAGGTGTTTCTGGGGGTGGATTACCAGTTTAAGTAAACCTTGCACAACGTCACCCAGTGAGTACAATTACATAGACATATTACATATATATATATATATATATATATATATATATATATATATATATATATATATGTATGTGTGTGTGTGTGTATGTATGTATGTATATATACAGTATCTCAGAAAAGTGTGTATTCACTTTTGTTGCCAGCGGTTTAGACATTAATGGCTGTGTGTTGAGTTATTTTGAGGGGACAGCAAATTTACACTGTTATACAAGCTGTACACTCACTACTTTACATTGTAGCAAAGTGTCATTTCTTCAGTGTTGTCACATGAAAAGATATAATCAAATATTTGCAAAAATGTGAGGGGTGTACTCACTTTTGTGAGA
>JACXGI010018288.1:0-13432 GCA_016801175.1 Esox masquinongy | reverse complement strand
CACACACACACACACACACACACACACACACACACACACACACACACACACACACACACACACACACACACATATATATACACATACATACATACATATATATAAACTGTTATGGGAGAGGCCACGTATCTCGGAGACCAACCAACTCTTTCATGCAGTGAAGTCACAACATCGTCCTTTCAAATGGACTTCTCAGACAAGTTTCTCCCCCATCTAAATTCAGGAACGGGGGAGAAACAGGAACTTGTCTGTATTTTAAGAACACATTAGGCTGTACTTTGTCTCTTTAGGTAACTCTTCCTCACCTGAGTCTGAGTAAGAGAACAATACTACCACTTGTCACAGTATGTGGGCACCTTAACACAAAATCATAGTTACTAATAGCAGGCATAAAAAGCTGCATAACTGATAAAAAGCTGTCACACCCACTCCTGCCCTCCTAATGACAGACTCTCATGCTATCAGGAGGGGACAATTATATGATGGAGAGACATAAAACGGTGCGTGTGTGTGTGCGTCAGGGTACAGTCAGTTATTGACACTAAACTATGCTACAGCATTGGTTTGCTGGTTCAAAGCCTTTAAACACATAGGGCGATTATACTAAATGAATAACCACCCAATGGACCGTCTACATAAACATACTGTGGCCTAGGTTTACCTATTTATGAGGGGGGAAAATAGATAGTCACAAATAGTTATATAAAAATATATTATTTACTTTTATTACAGTACATAATATCGTTATTAAAATATTGCAATATTATGTGCTAGTTTGCTAGTTGGTGCCCGCATCAAACCACCAGGATTTTCTCTTTATAGCTTGTTATTTTTCCTACTCGTGTTTAAAATCTGGAGACAATTTTCTCAGTACATTAATTTCCATGACTGATTCAAACCAATTGTTTCTAATGTCTGTGTCTGGTTCCAGTGCAGCTGACATACAGTATATAGACAGGGACCAACAGGTACGTTTTAGAACATCCAATTGGAATAAAACCTCAATCATACATTGTATTCATTGTAATAATGAATGTTGTACAATTAGTCTTTGTTAATACCACATGGTGCGGTTATGCCTGATAACCAAATAAATAAAGAATTACATTATTACGTAATGAGCATTTCAGTGTTAATACCATGCAGGCAGACAGGCATACAGACAGACAGGCATTCAGGCAGACATTTAATAGATGGCTTTGGGTCAGGGGCTGGCACTCATCTACCCCTCTGAGTGAATGCATGATGGCACTGTAACTGTTCAGTAGTACAACACACACACACACACACACACACACACACACACACACACACACACACACACACACACACACACACACGTCTAAGCTTAGGGGACAAAGTGAAGCACCTGGCTTCTCATCTCGCTTGTTCTGAGTGTGTGTTTTTAGTGTGTGTTTAAATCTGTGCCTTTCCCAGCTCCGATGGGATCCTCTCAATAAACTGCTGCAATCAAGCCCAGCTGTGGCCTCCAGCACTGCATCACAGCATACATGCTGCGGGGCCACAAGAGGCTGAGCTCATATGTGTGTGTGTGTGTGTGTGTGGATATGTTTATGTGTGCGTGTGTGTGTGTGTGTGCAGGATTTAGTTTGTTGTGCTCATTTGACTGTGTCAGTATGCGTACGGCTATGCTCCAGTGATGCACGGACTAGAGACTAGGACCTCAGAGAGAGATGCATTCTGGGTACAACACACTGGTGAGTCACAGGGAGGTCCGCCAAGGTGTTCCGGAAAGGTCCCTTGGAGTGATACAGAGAACAACAGAGTACTTTCCCATCCCTCTATCCACCATCCCACCTACATCTTTCCTTTCCCTCACTATGTTTCTTTTTCCTCGTCTCTCTCCTCCCTGATTCTTCTATCCATCAAGACTGCCTACACTAAATCAACCGCATCTCTTCACAGAATTCTTTCTAGCCTTTCCCCTCTATCACAAACCCTGAGTCGCATTTTTTATCCACCCACTCCATTCGCCTGTAATGACACATCAACCATCCATTCTGTTTCCAGACCTTCTGTTTCTGTCAGGTGGCCGAACATCTGAGCAGTACCCGTAACTTTGCTAAATTCAATCCCCTTCAATGTTAAAAAAGATCTGTTGTTCTCTCCCTGAGCGCGACATTTAAACTTGGCTGCTCCAATAAGTTGCTCTTGATAAGAGCATCTGGCAAATTACTTAAACATATTTATTGTTCACTATTCTCTCCATCTATTGAACAGCTACCTTGCTCATCACCTGTATAACCATGGACCGATATCCAACATGTCTCTTACCGTCGTTCTTTCAGTTCATCACCTGATCGTTTCTCCATTTCCTAGCTTATTCCTACCCCGATCCAATGACCGTACCTACCCCAAACTTTACTCCTCCTCCCTGACCTCTTCCCCTAACCTTTGAGATGAGACCTCAGGTAGGGTCGTGAGAGATCTAAACTGTTGCTTTTAGTAGCAGCCGTCCTGATGCTATTTACTATTTATTATTAATGACTTGCTACCTGTTGGGTTTCACATCCCAGCTTCCTTTCGGAGGCCACAAGGCTATTGAAACGCCACAATCATTAACACCCAGGATAACCGGAGAGCAAGAGAGGAGGAGGAATAAATGCAGAGAGGGAACATGGGATCATAAGGGGTAGTAAATCTGTTTGCAATTAACAGGTAACTGAAGTCCAAAAATAGCAGCAAAAAAATGCTGAAACCAGTGATGGTTTAAGATCGGTTGTTGATTGTTCAAGGAGTTAACCTGGACCATTTTTTTGGGTCTAGCCAATCCAAGAGTCAGCTGACTTTTATTTCCTATCAGTCGATGTGTAAATTATTGATTAAGTCTACTTCAATCTGTAAAAGATGTGGTTGGGTCAAACAGGAGATACTGTATGCTTAACCTTTTGATGATTCAGAAATGCCAAACATGTGAGATTTACAACGGAGCGACTGGACAACCAATAGGTTGGAACAGGTGCTGGATATCCAAGGAAATATTTAGTAGCAGAAGTGTGTCTGGCCAGAAGTGTTAATAATAGCTATTTTCCCACTCTAAATATGTTTGTCATTTACATTTCAGAGATACCCACAGTAGAAATGAGTGTTAACTGCTTAAGGACAGAACAACCGACATTTCACATTGCTGGCTGAGGGATTTGAGTCCAAAACCTTTTGGTTACTGGTTAGATGCCCTAATTGCAAAGCAACCGTTCTGCCCCTTATAATGCCTTATAAATATATAATATGGGTCTGCCAACTGGAAATTAATTGTTGGTTAATTAAAGTGAATTGTCGATCAGAAAATAGTGTATGTGCATTTATTGCTGTAGAATCAGTCACTACGTCCTGCTGCTATGAATTGGATTTTAATACAAAATGATCACAGTTGCTTCTAATTGAGAGACAAACTCCCAACACATGACACTTCAGTTTCAGTGTACAAATATCGAAGCATGATGTAGTCTATATGAAGGACAAGGTACAATATGGTGCTGTCCAAAACTCCTATCCTAACTTTATCAGTAACCAAAAAACCCTGAACTATGAAAATATTCCTTGTTTAGGCCTAATGCTTCCTTATCAGTTTTAGCAAGGTCACATTAACAAACCATGTAACCATTCATGCTATTGTAACAAAAAATAACAAAACCCTATTGTAACACATCTTCCTGTTCTCTGATTGGGCCTGGGCCTGACTCGTTTGAGTTGTATGAGCCATGCGATTGGTAGGCTCACTTTACAGGGTGGTTTGGGTTAGTCCAAAACACTTATATTGCTCAAAATCATATTCACTTTTATATTAACTGTTAGAAGTTGTATAATTTCTGTACATTTTAATGCAGAATGTACATCAATTAATTTCTGAGCTTTTAAATATGCTCTGGGTTGAAGTGGTCATAGGAGGTTTAACTTAACAAGTCATGCCACATGACTTTTCCACATAATTATAACGATTCACGTCTCAACAAAAAATCATAATATTTTTCAAAACATCTGGGCAGGCTGTGGAACTAATTTGAATTGGCATTCTACCTCATTCTACATTTTCTGTGGTAGGCCTATATACAGGCCTACCACAGAAGGCTGCATTTGTCAGGCAATAATAATAGTGTCAAAATATAGCTGACAAAATAAGAGAGCTGCATATGGTACAGTGTGGTGCAATAAGAACAAATTACCTTTGGGCCACGGAAACTCACGACTGCAGCTTTTCCCCTTAGCATATACGCTGGGACCGGCCCGTCAAAGAAGGGCGAACAGAAGTCCTTCACCAGCAATGAGGCTAGGCTAGGGAACTAAGATGTATTCTATTCAAGCCTATTATTTTATATTCAACCAAACATGTGCCACTCTGCATCTCATGTTTCCAACCTCAGTGAGGATATAGGCTAATCCGCTAGAATTGGGCTTGATCAAATACCACTTTATTTATCTGAATTATATCAGCAGGAACCCTGTAGAGTTGTGATTATAGAATAATACGATCATTAACGACCTCAGCGTCATTATTATCACAATCGCGAAGCAGGTGCATTGCTGGAATGGGCGCACATCATCCAGCCCAATCCCAGAATCATGAATCATACAATTAGCTGTAGCAGGGAGCTGCCTCAGCAGAGAAGCGCGAGGCTACCCGTCAAACACTCCCATTAGTTAATAAGCGCGAGCTGTCATATGATCTTCAAAACACATGAGGACGATCTCATAACCATATAAATGGTGATTTCGTATTATTTACATATTATTTTGAGACTTACCAATACCAGGCGCAGAATAGATGAAGTACAATGCGGAGGTTGACAGTGAGAAAAGGAATATAAGCCCAAGGAATGACCTTCTCCGAAATCGCAAATGTGTCGGCATTATATACGTAGGCGGCAAAAACACGTAAACACTTCTTTACAGTAGAGATAGTGGTCCCGATGATTTGTCTCAGTTCTAACAAGCAAGTCCAGATGTAAACGCAGTGTGGGAATAATTGTAGGCTATTATCCGCGGATTGGAGTAAGAGGTCTGCACTTCTGCCTACTCTAGACTCAAGACGGGTGGTTTCCGTCAATGTTGCGATGTTGATGCTTAAAGATGCTCCGAGGTCTGGAATGACTGGCAAAGCGAGTGGGAAGTGATAGTCGATTCTCAGTCCATTTAAAATCCGTTCCCAGCAAAACACAGACTTTCAATTGAGAATGTGTCCGAATATTGAACAGATAACTGCGACAACGCAGTTAAAACTGTCGATGTTGTATTGAGGGGAAGTTCATTTTTAGCCTACAGTCAGTCGCTGGGAAAGTCGGCCGCTCATGCGGTGGGTGGATATGAACAGAAAGCTACGAGCGCCTAGGATGTCATCTGCATATGAGCCATACCTTTACGAGGGGCGGTGCTTTCACAGGGAGTGTGTGCAAAGTCTTTCTCTACATTACGGATAGGCTTACTTTGCTGGTTTTATGTCAAGCTGTAGACATGCTACTCCACCTTAAAAATAATGGGGAAATACAAAATAAATTAGGGCTACCAGAATGGAGGAAAATACATACTTTATTTTACTTAAGTTTCATATTAGGTCTACCAAAATGGATGGAAATATATACTTAATTGTGCATATGCCTTTTATTGTAGATTTATTTCCCTTAATATATAATTACTAATATAATATACCTAAAGAAAAATTAATGAAAAGCAATGTGGCATTCTTGTGGTAGGCGTAGGCTTGCTTGATTCTTTAATGTTTGTAAAACAAGGGAAAAAAGGAAATTGTCATTGTATGTCTGATAAATCATTGAGTGTATATATTATATATGCATTAAAACTCCAACATAAATGTTGAATCTTTAATTTACCTGAGCATCCACGTGGATCCTTTAAATGCTTAGTGTAATCCTGGGCATTACCAAACAAATTACAATATATTTACATACGCCTGATTGGGTGATAGGATGGTCCTACAGAGTACACCTCCTTACCTAGACGTTGGTGAAATCAAGTGGCCTGAATGTTATCACACCTCAACAGGCAGAATTCCATCTGCAACACAGAAAGGCAATATTATTACTTTTGAAGATGTGTGAGTTTTATTGCAACCTCATAGTGTGGAAACATCAAGAGAGATCACATTTTATTTCTGACTGCACTGGGTATTTGATTTTTATAACAGAGAGAGAGCTATGATGTTTGTTCATGTGTGTTTTTGAGAGAGAATGAGAATGTTCGTTTGTATTTGGGATTGTGCATAAATATGTAGGCGTATGTGTGTATCTGTATGTGTGTAGGCATACTTTTTCATGCATGCATGTATTTGTGTTTGTGTTTGTGTGTGTGTGTGTGTGTGTGTGTGTGTGTGTGTGTGTGTGTGTGTGTGTCAGTTTGAACCTGTGTGTGTCCATGTATCTGTGACAGTCCTATAAATCATGCATATTTTTGAAAATATGTAGAAATGTGTTTTTGGTATGGAACCTGTTTGATGTGAAGACTGTGTGAACATGTTGAGCACAACGTCAGAAAAGCATATCCCTCAGTGCAGGCTTTAAATAGAGCATTTTGAGAGAAATGCCAGAGGATAGGGTTGGGACTCCAGTAGAGATAGAGACAGAACGGGAGAGAGAGCGAAAGAGAGAGACAAAGAACGAAGGACAGAGAGAAAGGGGCAGAGAGAATAAGAGCGACAGTGAGAGTGAAAAAAGGCAGAGCGACACACAGAGAGAAAGAGAGAGATGGAGAGAGAGGAGCCCTGAGCCATGCCAAAGAGATGGCAAGAAAAGAGAGGGAGAAAAGGAGTCATGTGTCGTTATGTGTGATCGCCTCTGGCAAAACACAGTCTGTCATCACCTACATTCATCACTTGAGCCTATAGGCTTGATCCAGGCTCAGCACAAACCAAGCATTTATATGTTGGCTGGAGGATACCATCTGTGATTTGACCAGACACTAATAGCACAACAGCATCTTGATTCTCTTCATCAGGCTTGGCAAGGGCTATATCCCACTCCAAAGACATGCCCAAAATATGTGGTATGAAAAATAATTTAAGATCTAGACTGTAATTCTGTGAAAATTCAACCTGATCATTTATTGTAGGTCTACATGGTATATATTTTGGCAAGGACTAGTCAGGTCAATGCTACACAAACAAGCACAAATAATTGATTAGATTAAATTAATTCACTTTTTTATATAGCATATTAAGCCAAATATATTTTGAGTATTAAATGTGAACAAAATGGATGGTCTAGATTTGAACAAACTATTGAAAATGAATAGCCTAATAACATCTCACAATAATTCACAAAGGCATAAATCTCGAATTTTCGAAATGTTAAATGTCCAGTCTAGTCAGAAATATAACGCAGTACGGCATTTGGTAGAAACGAAAAAATCCCTTGAAAAGTGACGTCTTCAGAGATTTGTTACTGCGCCTTATGGGAAACGAAGTACAGGCAAAGCTCGCCAGCCACTCTAAAATAAAGTTCGATTGAGAAATGGTAAATTATTGTTATTTACGTTCAAATATTTGGTTATTTCCTATTTTTCATCCATACATCAGCACATAAAGTTATCTAGTCAATTTAAATACATTCCTGGTTGTACGTAAAACTACAACTCCCTGCTTGTAGTTCAACCAGGAAGCAGAGTTGTGATGTGGATAAGATGGGGGTAAAATAGGAATGGATTTGCAAGTATTTTCTTTTCAAAACAAATGCTTTCCTGTTTAAAATGACGGACTGTTCAAAGCCATTATTTTAAGAATGAAATGCTTTGGGTATCATCTTGCCATTTGTCTTTGGTTCACGTGGCAAACTTCGTCCTTGACAGAATTTGTGACACAAGAATCATTGTTGGATTTACACGAGAGAGATGTTGGATTAGAACAGGATCATAAGATTGTTCCAGAGGACAACCAAAAACTACCGATAAATTATGTACTTGCAGCCAACCAGGAAAAAGACGGCTTCGCAGAACAATCGTCTAGGTGTGAAAATTATTGCAAGTTATTGCTTTTTTAATGTGCTCTTTAAACAGTAGGAGGTGAAACATCTGTCATTTGTAACATTGATGTATCAACCGGGTTGGTAGACTCTGTGATCCATTGCATCCTCGGAAGCATAACTTAAATATATCCGTTCATTCCTTATTTAGTTCGGCTTGATACGGGGTTATCAATAATGTCATGTGCAACCCTGTTTCCAAAAAGTTAGGACGCTGTCTAAAATGTCAAGAAAAACAGAATGCTATGATGTGCAAATCATTTCAGTCCTATATTCAATAGAACAAAGTGCAGACAACATATGAATTTGATGCCAGCATCAATTTGAATTTGATGCCAGCAACATGTTTCAAAAACGCTTGGATGGCGCAACAAAAGACTGGAAATGTTGTGTAATGAAAAAAAAAAAAACCTGGTGGAACATCTCACAACTGATTAGGTTAATTGGCAACAGGTCAGTAACATGATTGCATATAAAAAGAGCATCCCAGAGAGGATAAGTCTTTCTGAAGTAAAGATGGGGAGGGGTTCACCACTCTGTGACTCTGTGAAAGACTGTGCAGGCAAATAGTGCAACAATTTAAGAACAATGTTTCTGAACTTAAAATTGCGAAGAGCTTGTGGATCTCATCATCTTTGGAACATAATATCATTAAAAGATTCAGAGAATCCGGAGAAGTCTCTGTACGCGAGGCCGAAAACCAATATTGGATGGCCGTTATTTTCGGGCCCTCAGGCAGCACTGCATTAAAAACAGACAATTCTGTAGGGGACATCACTGCATGGGCTCTGGAACACTTCCGAAAACCATTGTCTGTGAACACAGTACGTCGTAGCATCCACAAATGCAAGTTAAAACTCTACCATGAAAAGAAGAAACCATATATAAACAATATCCAGAAGATCCAGCTCTGGGCCCAAGCTCATTTAAGATGGACTGAGGTGTAGTGGAAAACTTTTCTGTGGTCTAACAAATCAAAATCAAAATTATTTTTGGGGATCATGGAGGCCGTGTCCTCTGTGCTGAAGAGGAGAGGGACCATCCGGCTTGTTATCAGAGCACAGTTCAAAAGCCAGCATCCGTGATGTTATGGGGGTGCATTAGTGCACATCTGTGAAGGCACCATTAATGCTGAACAATATATACAAGTTTTGGAACAAAATATGCTGCCATCCAGATTGCCTTTTTCAGGGAAGGTGTTGCTTATTTCAGTAAGACAATGCCAAACCACATTCTGCACATATTAACAGGATTGCTTTGTAGTAAAAGAGTCCATTTAACTTTCAAAACTTCATTTAACTTTCAAAACTCCAGCAGTTGGTCTCCTCTTCTCTCAAACGGTTACAGAGTATTGTTAAAAGAAGAGGAGATGCAACACAGTGGTATACAAGCCCTTGTCCCAACTTTTTTGACACGTGTTGCTGGCATCAAATTCGAAATATACCTATATTGTTCTATGACAATAAAAAATCTCTGTTGCAGCATTTGATATGTCGTTCTAATGTTTTCAATTAAATGTAGGGATAAATTATTTGAACATTATTGCATTCTGTTTTATTTGCATTTTACACAGCGTCCCAGCTATTTTGGAAATGGGTTTGTATATCCCGATGCTCCTTTTGATTTAGACATATTATTGCCCATGAGGCACAGGACAAATGACACATTACTGTTGAATGACACCGTGTCCTCTTTGTAAAGTAGGTCAGAGCACAGTGGAGCGCAAAACACCTAATAAGAGGCAGGCACACTGTTGACATCAGGGTGTACTGAAGTAAAGCACTGCATCTGATCTGTATCTTTTTAGTAGTAGGCTAGTGTGCGGTGTGTTCACTGTGAATTATGGGATATCCATAGGATATCTTTTGAAATTTGAACACTTTTCTTCTGTCGCCCTCTTCCAGCAGGTTAAACGACACTGATAATTCCAGCAATGACACCCTCCACCCCACCACTGCTGTTGTCAAGGCAACCCCTAAGCCGACCCCTAAGCCCATCCTGCCAGGTGCTGGGGTCAAGGCCCAGGAGGAGGAACAGTCCAGCGGGATGACCATATTCTTCAGTCTACTCGTCATTGGTCAGTACTGTCGATCAGCTTTAATTTAATCTGCCTCTCCAGGGTTCATTCTGGTTTAAAAAAGGGCTTAGGTGGTGTGGATGTTCAGGGGCATGCCAGGGGTGTTGTCAAAGTCTTTCTATTGTCAAATGCACAAAATAAGTGTCGTTCTGAGCAGTGAAATTCTTGTGACATGGCACGCAGCATCTACGCAGTAGCGTTAAGTAAAATATAAAGAAAAAATTATAGCAGAAAAAAAAACTAGCAACAATTACTGAGTGTAGAAAAGGGGTATATGACTAATATGATAGAAATATTAATTATTCAAATGTAAATATGAGTGTATAAGTGTAATAGTGCCTATGTATATTAAAATATGCTAATGTATCAGTAGATGTATTGTAGATCAATGTTGCTGATTGAAAAGCCTTATGGCCTGGGGGACGTCAGCCTGTCATCCCAAAGAATATAGAGGCCGCTGTCTTTCGTATTTATGTGTAAGACAATTCCTTGAAATTCTGTGCATTTCTCCAAGCAGCTGTATGTTTGTAATTTCTCCAAGCAGCTATATGTTTGTAATTTCAAGCTAATTTCCTGTTATTCTATATTTTCCCATGAAGCTGTGGTTTCTTCCGGCAAAACTATTTTTAATTTACCTGAAAACTGGTATACTGAATAGAAGGTGGAATACAACTAGAATAGGCTAAATATGTAAAATATTAACATGTATTTAAATTTACGTCGTTGTCACAGAATGAAAACTGGTTGGTTGAATCTGTTGCGCTTAACAGTAGTATCTACGGAGCCACAGAACAGTGCTGTGTGCACGCTTTTAGTTAGCTAGCAGATAATCATTGTCTACAACATGGATCGGTGGCTTATCCGTAGCTCAACAAACAAGAAGACATTACATGACAACAGTCTCTCTCAAACAGCTGATGAAATAATTACTTCAGAAAAGCAATCAACTTCCAATGAAAATAAGCCTACGGGAAATGAGAAACGCAAGGGTAAGGCCCCCCAGCCCGACAAGCCATTCAAACGTCAAAAATATCAAGAAGAATTCATAGTTTGGATTCACTTCCTTTACCATTAACAATGTGCATCATCCCCAATAAGTTCTTTGCTCAAAGGTTCTTGCACATGAATGTTTAAACACAGTGAAACTGAAAAGACATTTGCAAAGCAAGCATCCCTTTCATGTCGATAAACAAACATGTTTTTTCCGCTGAAAGGAGGCAGAGCTACGAGCTATTAAAATAGTAACTTCATTAAATCACGTCCCAGGAACACCAGGCTGTTCGCCACCCTCGACCAAGAGATGGGCTCGGAACCTGAAGCTCTTTTGTTCTAAACCGAGATCAGGTGGCTTTCGCGTGGGAAATTTCTGCGTGATGAGGTGCGCATTTTCCTGAACTCAACTCGCGGACCATCTGACCGATCCCAAATGGTTGGTAAATCTTGTGTATATTCGACAAACGTAATGTACTGAACTCATCACTACAAGGCACAAATACAAATATAGGACTATAGTTATTGTCTGATAAAATCGATGCATTCACAAAAAAGTTGGAGAGATGGGCTGCGCAAGCTAAAGGTGTCAATGTCGTAATATTTTCCGAGCTGGAAGAATTTGTGGAGGACAATGAACTGGATCTCAATGACATGACGGAAATGATCACTTCACATCTCCAAGGTCTTTTGGATCACTTCTTGAAGTACTTCCCAAATGAGACAACTCCATAACGATATGACTGGTTACGACAACTGTTCATGGCAACTGGGGTTCACCTGTCATCCGACCTGGAGGACGCGCTGATGGAGCTGTCCAGTGATTGGACCTTAAAGGCAATGTTTGCCACAACGTCACTTGCTGAATTCTGGATTTCAGTGGCGTAGGAAAACCCACGACTATCCAAACCAAAGCAGCGATGGATGTACTAATTATTTTTGTATCAACCTACTTATGTGAGGCAAGATTTTCCACATTGAATTATATTGAAAACAAATGCGCATCACGTGACATTGTGGAGGATGATCTTCGAGTTGCCATTCCGGCAATCATACCCAGGATGCAGCTGTTAAGTGCCAAAAAGCAAGCCCACTCATCTCCTTAGATGACTAAGTTGCTCGCACTTCATTTACCAATTCAGGGCTCAGCAATAGCGATGGCCCCAGGCCAGTAAAAAGTAAAGTTGGGACTAATAAAACTAGCAAGTCCTGACCAAGAAGGCGGCACGTGTGCATCACGTGGCTCAATGTCTACCCACTTGTTGTTGCAAATTAGCAGTAATTTAATAGTTCTTAGCTTATTCACTCAGTACAGCCTAGCAAACACTCTATAGCTGACAAGTACTCCTGGACATCGCAGCACAATGCACTGGAAGAGTTTTTGACAACTTTCACCTCCCACCGGAGATTGTGAGGATGCCCTGGGAGATGCTATTCGCACTGCCGACTGGTGGTGCCTGGAGGCGGCGTCAAAATTGTAAACAAAGCTAGGCTAAGGCTAGCCCCCCATTGGCCTTCACTACCTAGCCTTTTCCTCACTATTGTAGGAAACTGGCGAATAAGATGGATGAAATACGACTGAGAATCATCTCACAAAAATGCATTATGGATTGCAGCGTCATGTTTTTCATGGAAAATGCAATTGAGCTGGATGGCCGAGATGTCTTCAGAGCGGATCGGATTGAAATTGATTACCGGTAAGACTAGAGATGGTGGACTGTGCATTTATGTAGTAAACAAAACATGGTGTACATACACTAACTTAACCGGGAGTCACTGCTCAACCAATCTGGAATACCTGATGATTAGATGCAGGCCTTTTTACTTGCCTCGGGAGTTTACACCTACAGTATTGTTGTTATGGTAGTCTACATAACCCCGGATGCTAATGCTAAGCTAGCAATGAAAGAACTGCAGGCTGCCATTAGCAAACAGCAAACAGAATACCAAGGTGGTGTTTTGGTGATTGCAGGGGATTTCAACCATTCAAATCTGAAAAGTATTTTTCCCAAATCCCACCAAAAGGCCTCCTGCCCCACCAGAGGAGACAATACAGGTGCTGGTCATATAATTAGAATATCATCAAAAAGTTGATTTATTTCAGTAATTCCATTCAAAAAGTGAAACTTATATAATGTATACATTAATTCCACACAGACTGATATATTTCAAGTGTTCATTCCCTTTAATTTTGATGATTATAACTGACAACTAATGAAAACCCCAAATTCAGTATCTCAGAAAATTAGAATATTGTGAAAAGGTTCAATATTGAAGACACCTGGTGCCACACTCTAATCAGCTAATTAACTCAAAACACCTGCAAAGGCCTTTAAATGGTCTCTCAGTCTAGTTCTGTAGGCTACACAATCATGGG
>JACXGI010018286.1:0-13533 GCA_016801175.1 Esox masquinongy | reverse complement strand
CCCTGCCCCCTCTCTCTCCCACAGCCCCTTCTCTAACCCATACACCCTGCCCCCTCTCTCTCCCACAGCCCCTTCTCTAACCCATACACCCTGCCCCCTCTCTCTACCCCCATCCCGCTTTTATTCTGTCCCATTTTTATGAGGTCATGATGAAATATTAATGACAGGGGACAACATCTTCACTGAGATGTCCTAGGGAGGCTGTTTAACAGACTGGGTTAATATTGCTTTGAAGCAGAAAACACACGCAGACAACAACTCACACACACTCATTTTGACCCTGTGAAATATAAAGTTACATCATATTTTTTGCTGTACATCCCTCAAACAAAGGAAGTTGCATTAAGGACATTAAATATCACCCTTTTATCTTCCATGGCAAAATATTTTGGGGTACATAAAACTGCAAATGGGATGCTGATTATATATAAAACCTACAGCTTGAGCACACTGTCAATTTGTGATTCCTGGTCTCTTAACACCTATCTACATACCTCGTTATAGTTTATGTATTGTTTATTCGTTGTCCGTATGGTGTATGTGTCTTGTCTACTGAGTCTTTATAGATTAATTATACTTTATTCTTTTTGTCTTTATTAAATTTCCTATTGTCTTCCTATTAAATGTGCATTATGGAAAAGTGCTCGTAAGAAAGCATTTCACGGCAGAATGCGATTTGATTCAATTTATTGCCAATGGATAACTTCATAACATGATTGGAATAGCCCCCTTCCAAGAATCCCTGATGATCCTGTTATCTCTTCCAATACAGTGTTCCCTATTGGGAATTATAGAATAATTGGAGCACCTTTTTATGTGACGACAAATTATCTTGAAGCACAACAGACGTTAAAGCAGCAAACACAGTAACACTTCCTGAAATTAAGCCTATGCCCAATATAGTTCACTACTTTTGACCAGTCCTATGAGCTCTGTTCAAATAATAGTACACTACATAAAGAATGGTGCTATTTGGTATTGAGGCATTGTTTTTTCCTTGCCTTTCATTAATAGCTTACCTGCAACTAAAAAAACCCAAAAACAAATAGGATTTGAAGCCTGGCAAACTGAAATGCTCTCCGGGAGTCCGCGGTGTCGCTTATTATTAGATACACTCGGATGGATTGCCCCTGACGTACCCAGCGACATACGGCGAGTGAGGAATAGGCCTGCTCTTGTTATTTCACTGACTCATTGTTATACATTCCTTACATATCGCCCTCACAGACAGGTTATTCCATGTTAATTAACATAGGGTCGGAAAAAAGGAAGATAAAATATATTATCCATATCCTTGAGTAATTATACAGAAGATTGTGTTTATAGTAACGACAGAATAGAAACCTAAAGTGTGAAGTGTACAGGCAGCAGCGATATTAGGCTACTTTATAATGTAATCTAGTTCTAAGTCACATTGTCATGTAGTGCGTTAATGTGGAAGAGCTGCTAGCGTTTAACTGCGCAGACAGTCCCCGATTGTAGGTTACCGTTACAGTATGTCATCCAGTTAACATTGTTGTTTCAGACTGCATTACATAATTATTAATGACACCATATTCGAACATCTAAACCCTTCAATAACGCCCACTGAGCTGGATAAAAAAAATACACCTGATAACTATGATTCTCTATACTTCTCGCATGCACGAATCATTGCCAGACTATAACGAAGTATGTAGATAGGTGTTAAGAGACCAGGAATCACAGAAAACAAGTAATATCACCAAAACTTGTAGACAACTTCTTATATTATATCATGCACGTCTAACAAAGGTGCATACATTCTGTTACTAATTCAGACAAACATGTCTGCTGTTGCTCAGAGACCATATACTCCTTTTGCATTTCGGATAGGCTGTAAGATGGTGTGGCTCTAGGCTAGGGTCGTGACATGCAGTAATAACAACGCTGTATTAACGCGCCATTTCAAACACTGTACAGGCGATGTAATGGTTCGTAATAGTCAATGAGTGACACTTTAATGTCAAAAGAGATACATTGGACCGCTATTTGATTGGTTAACTTACCGATGATAGATTGATAATCGTATAAAGGCTATCTGAATGGACTATATTTTTTTTTAATTCTATTTTATTCCAATCTTATAATGTTTATGTCTGTGTGGGTATATGTAGCAACGGTCTGTTATTCTTTGCATATATCTAAAATAATATTTTTCCACTACTTCATGTCAGACTGAATTTGAGAACTGTGGAAATAAGGGGGGAGAGCGAGTTTAGGGGCGGAGTAATTCCAGGCGCTGCCTTCCTCTTCAGGCCAGGGACAAGAATTCATTCCTACAGGGCTCCGGTCTCGTAAAGTAGCTTTCATACACTTTGTGTGCGTGTCGGGAGCGAGAGAACGAGACGGATCTGCGTAAATGACTGTGGTTAGGCTATAGCCTCCCTCTAGCTGATCCGGGGTGTTTATGCCACCTAGTCCGTTATGTGATTGTCCTTTAATTTCTATCCTTCGGTTTTTCTTTTTTGTTTACTTGATTTCCAGCAGTAGCCTTTCTACCAGAAGCCAAATAGGACTTGTAATCAAATACCGGTGTGCGTTTTTAGTAGGTTAGGGCTTCTGCGTTTCAAACGGGTGGACCCGACACAAACTTCGTGTGGAGGCTGTCATTTAAACTCAACCATTCAACGAAGAAGGCAACTGCCGACTGTGAGGAGACCCGACACCTTTATTTGTCGGAGACGTCCCGAGGAGTGCCTCTCACCAAAACCGGGCCGTTATCGCTGGTGCCTCTTTTTACTCCCATCGCTAAGAAGAGGATTTCAAGGATTATATGCATTTAAGCAAATGAAACGGTCAGTTCACCGACATATCGTCTATATTTCTTAAATCTCAGCTCCTGTCTTCTTTGGCATTGATGCTTCTTGGATCTACTGATCGAGTCTGCTGACTGTCAGTGAAAGTGTTCCATTTGTGGATAGGGAGAACATTCAAGGAGAGTGGGAGAGAGCGAAAATTCTTCGTCTCTTTTGTGGATTTCGAATATGCGAAAACGGGGACTGATGATTGAGTTTGCTTTATAGGCTAGCTATAGCTACAGCATGAGCTAATCAAACTATGTGCATTCGCTGCTTGGAAACGGGTAAGTGAATCGATGTATCTACAAGAGCTAATTCGTGCCGTTAATAGCTACCGAATCAGAAAACTTGCCAAAGCCATGACCAGAGAACTGGCTACTAAACGTCTAGCATTCACGGAGATTCGCGGTCCCCCGCCGTACGGTAGCTAATTCTGAGCCAACTGCCTACTGGCTAGCTTCTATTTCAGACCTCAGTTTTGCACTTCGCAGCTGCTGGTGTTAGTCAACTCACTGCTGTCCGTTTCCTGGCTTCCAAACAAGGCTAAAAACAGGTGCATTGCAAGGGGATATATGTGACTCTTGGAGATGGTATGCGCAAGCATTTATAAAATTGGTTGACTTTATTTCGCCCATTATCATGTGTTATGGCTATATCGATAGATGTGCTTCTTCCTTGCAAAGAATGTAGTGAGCGATTTGCAAGTTTAAGTTACAGAATAGCTGCCCAGTGATGTAACTGTGCTGTCTACATTATTGCATTGCTTCGCCACTTTTCAGGGCCTATACTAAAAAAAAACAGGTTTGTTGTTTACAGATTAATTTTTGATTATCTCAATATACAGTGGCAAACGTTATTCAACGACCTTCTGTTTTGCTGGGTTAGTGGGCTCACATGCATATAGTAGGCAATCATAGATGGGCCTACTTAGATGTTTATAATCCCTAATGTAAATTGATTTGGTAAGAGCTTAATAATACATTGGTCAAATGTAATTCCTTACTAAATATTATTATCTTGTCAAAAACGTAGATAGTTTGATTAAAACAAACATAATTCTAGACTACGTGATGTTATTTTAACCGAATTATTGACAACGAATTACATAGAATATTACTCGCTCGGGGCAGCGCAGCATCGTTGCCTGTAGAAGCCACTAGCAATTTCTTTCTATGTAGGTTTTTAGATATTTGTTTTTCGTGCGTGTCTGCACGTGCTTGTCTTGTGAGAGCGAACCCCAAACAGTGGGGGTCCAACTTGGTTACATTGTAAAAAAGTGAGTATACAGGATTACATTCGTCACCTCTCTGTAACATCATACACCTCAACGTTACGTTACAACAATAATCTCAAAACAGAAGAAAAACACTAGGCTATAATTAATTTAATGATTGAATTGTGTTGTAAGGTTACGGGGGATGTGTTTTAACATTTTACTCACGTCTCCTCCATGAAGACATTTGAAACATTCCAGTTCAGGGATATCGCTGTTCTCTCGCCTGACCGAACGCAAAAAAAGTATTTCTCTTTGAAACTGATCTAGCTGATAACTAAACGTATGGAAGGGAAATATAGTCTGCAAACTTTCATGCTTTAGCCGCCGCCTGTGGTTTTATTTTTTTCAAATGTTTAATATTGACAAGCAATATACACCAATGTATGTTGTGAGTGAATAAAACGTCTTTCGAGGCAGTGGTGTGGGAGCCTAGTCAACTAATTTTAGGCTCCCTTTCAGCGGTGTTTTACCCCCAAGGAGCACTTAAACACTTAGGAAGTGCAATTGATTTGTCATTGCAAACGACAACCAATAGATCATTGTGTTGGCGTATTATTCTGATTCATTAGGAAATCGGAGAGTGTGTTTGTTTATTGTTCTGATTCGTGGGGAATCGGATCGTGTGTTTGGTTATTATTTTTGATTGATTAGAGTATGGGTACACACAATGTTCACCATGTCATAGATGTTTACCTTAAATAGCCTACAGTTTTGGTTCAGCAGCTTTGGCTGCTTACTGCATTCTGAACCTCATGCTGTTTTAAATAATTAATCAATGAAGTTTATTTCACGAAGCTCTTGTCACAAAAACTATATGTCATCAGCGGTTATCCTAAAATGCTTATTTTTGAATGTTGTTTAATGGGTCGTAGCCCCCGCCCCTTGGTTTGTGGTTCTCCACATGGTGGTTTGGAACCAATATAACATATTTTGTCTGTGGCTTGGCCATTCATTTCTATGCTTTCACTATTCCGGTGTACTGACTAAAGAGCTGCAACTCTGTAATTATATAATCAATAAGATGTGATTCCCAAATAGCGCTACTTTATAGTGCGCTACTTTGACACGGGTCAGTAAGGATTGCCTATATGGAGTGAGCATCAGGAGGGCCTATAAGGAGGGCCTGTGGAGAAGGCGTGCCTATCAGGAGTGAAAGCCTATAAGGAGGGAGGGTCTATAAGGAGGGACGGCCTACAAAGAGGGAGGGCCTATAAAGAGCGAAGGTCTGTAAGGAGGGAGGTCAAATGTGGCTCTACTAAAACTACTCTGTGGTCCTCTATTCAAACCACACATTGTACAATTCCAAGTTAAAACAACCCCACATTTCACAATACCAAGTTAACTCAACCCCCCCATATTGTGATATATGAATTACTTTTTTGATGTGATGTGACTAAGCATTTTGATAGTCAAATAATCTCTAAATTATTAAATCAATTAATTGTAAAAAAAACTAATTCAAGCTTTAAATGCAAGTGGGGTTTTTTTCCATTACGTTATACATTTGTGTTTTTCCTCATCTTGCACAGTGCTTGACATGGAAGTAATAAAACAAATAGAAAAGGTGCTAAAAGTAATAGGGTTTATTAAGTGCATATGTGTAACAGGTGTTTACAAATCCATTTTACTCTTCTGATTGAAAGGTTAAATGTTCAACTGTTTAGATGAATACTGTGTAATAAAGAAAACAATGAACTCCAACTAATTGCTACTTCCAGGTTGGTCACTTGATATAATTCATCTAAAATAGTATGTTTATCACACTGGAATTCATCCCAAATTGCTGTCTTTGAATCTGTACAATACAGTAATGTGGAAAAAGAAGACATTGCAGAGAATCTTATACCAGGCAGCATTAAAAATAGAGTACACATACAACATCCTGAATTGCAATTAATTTGGGGTAACTACGAATGTATTTTGCTCCAAGTTTCTTTGACACCAATTTCATGATCCATCAAATCAAGAATTCTTAGCTAGTATAAACTCCTCCTGGTGCTTCCCCTGGTTCTCTTGGCCCTCTTCCTGCCCCTCCTTTCCCTCCTCCTGGTTCTCCTCATCCTAATACTTCTGTGTAATGATGTAACCATGACAGTGTTCTTCAGAAGAGCCTTCAGTTGAGGTGTTGATTCACAATGTTATTGCTCTCAGCTGAACCTCTGACTTCATATGGTGTTTGAAGAATCTGTGTATGTTCGTGTGTGTGTGTGTGCACGCACGCCCTGGGGTTAAATGAATACACACACTCTTCGTGTTATTTAATGGAAGCATGTAGCTGTCACAGTAAAGCTTTTCTTCCAAGTCGGTCTTGTTTATCTTTCTGAGCAGCACCGGTCGCCTTCTGAGGCAGATGTACTGTCTGAAATCATCCTAAATGCCACCCTGTACCGTGAAGAGTGCACTATTTTTGACTTGTTTTAGGGTGACATTTGGGAGTCTGTAGTGCACTACTTTTGACCTGAGCCCCATCTATCATAATCAGAAGTAGTTCTTTATGAAGGGAATATGGCGTAATTTGGAAGTTGGCCTAACTTACTAACTCCTGCTTGGTTGCCTGTTACTAACGTGTGGTTGGTTGATGGTTTAGAGGTTCGAAAAATAATTGGTACTTTAACAATACTTGTAGAACAAAATATTTTAGGGTTACTTAGTTAGGTCAGCAAAAATATAATAATACTTGGAGTTTTTAAAGGTTTTACAAGATAAAGAACCCTTCACAGTTTTAGCAGAATAACCTGACATGGTTCTAGCAGAACAGCCCTTCATGATTCTCTGTAACACCTTTTTTATGGTCCTGAAGTTGCATTTAAATTGGACTTGTGTACTGACGACTAGATTTTTAGAGAGTGCCAACTCTCTAAAAACTGTGGATGTTTAAGTCTCTTTCCCTATAGAAAGGAGGAGCTCCTACTGAAGCTCCTCAAATGGTGTACAGACAAGCTTGTTTGTTTCTTTCTCCAGGTCTCATGTAAACAAAGCATTTGCTTTTTACAGTAGGCTTATAAGTTTACGGTCAAGGCGTTTTATTGATGTTAGTTCATCCCTTAGCTAATTCCTCCAATATATATGTGTGTGTGTGTGTGTGTGTGTGTGTGTGTGTGTGTGTGTGTGTGTATTTAACTTCAATGCTTTGCAAAATGTTAATGGTCAGTGGAGTCATTAGGTGGGACTGATTTTGGCTGAAACAGCAATAGTTTGCATTCGTTGTAGTCTTTTAACAGACCTCCCTGTACCAGTAGGAGGAAACCTATTCAGCCATAGTAAAGACTTCAGTCTGACAGAGGTCTTTGTTTTTCTCTCCCACTGAAAAATGTGGATGAAGCGTTTTCAGACCTCTGTAAAGCTTGGGCTTTCTCCTGCATCTTTACAGAAGAACAAATCTAAGCTTATAGCAGTAAACTCTAGATGGCCACACAGCCAGCCTTTGACTTGAATTTTCCTAGCATCTAAACAGATACTGTATCTATAAGAAACCACAGTGTTTTTTTAGTAGAATTGTGTTTTTATAATTATGTCTAATGTTTATAACTGTGTTGATATATCCAATTGTTATTATTCTGTATTTTTTTCACACCAGGTTTTTGACTGCATTAGAATTTAAACAGGCTTAGTCTGTTTTATTCTTGTTTATTTTTGTTGGCGTCTGTGTCTAATGTCTTGATTGACTTGTTTTTTTATGACTTGTTAATCCAGTTATCATATAAGGACTGATCTCATCATTGTGCCTATTGATAATCACCCATCATTAATATTCTTAACAAACAGAGAGCTGCTTTTAGCCTGAGCCTCTGCCAACATTGACGAAGCCCCACTCAACAGGAGCAGTGTGGTGAGGTGGAGCAGTGTAGTGCAGTGTGGTGAGGTGGAGCAGTGTGGTGCAGTGTGGTGAGGTGGAGCAGTGTGGTGAGGTGGAGCAGTGTAGTGTAGTGTGGTGAGGTGGAGCAGTGTAGTGCAGTGTGGTGAGGTGGAGCAGTGTTTTGCAGTGTGGTGAGGTGGAGCAGTGTGGTACAGTGTGGTGAGGTGGAGCAGTGTGGTGCAGTGTGGAGAGGTGGAACAGTGTGGTGAGGTGGAGCAGTGTTGTGCATTGTTGTGAGGTGGAGCAGTGTGGTGAGGTTGACTAGTAGTTAATGGAGCCATGTGGAAAGGGCCTTTACTATGAGTTAATATAGCAGGGTGGAAAGGGCCTTTACTGTGAGTTAATATAGCCAGGTGGAAAGGGCCTTTACTATGAGTTAATATAGCCAGGTGGAAAGGGCCTTTACTATGAGTTAATATAGCCAGGTGGAAAGGGCCTTTACTATGAGTTAATATAGCCAGGTGGAAAGGGCCTTTACTAGGAGTTAATATAGCCAGGTAGAAAGGGCCTTTTTCTGGATTGTAAAGCTTGGCTGGTTATAACAACAGTCTGGCTCATTCTCTCATTATCTATCCTACCCAGACACACCGAGCTGCTTACATAGACCACTCAGAGTCATTCTGAATGCATCGGAGCATCACATTGTTAATGAACTAAAACCCCCTATATACGCTAGCCTACAGCCTGCGTGAGAGAGCTGTAATAATAGCCTATAACAGGTCAGATATTGTTTCCAGGGTGATGGACTTCATTTCCTGTTGTGTACAACATTAAAGGATGACTGCCTTGTGGGGTGTGAATCCCAAATGGCACCTCTTCCCTAGTATGCCGCCCTAGTTTCCTATGGACCTTGGTCAGAAATAGTGCACTACATAGGGACGGTAGGACCATTTGGATTCACATTGGGCGACTGGATATTAGTTCAGCTACATTTACTGGGTATTGCTAGGACAGCTTCATTAAGATGCATGGTTGGAATGGTTAGCTATTTCAACACAGCCCTTTGTGTTTGGTGGGTTTACTGCCAGAAGGCTAACTCACTGGTGAGCTATGATTTCAAATGTGGCTGTTACCTATTGTCCATTTTGTACAGCGATAGCACATAATATAATGTCTCAATAACATGGACCCATGCTGGTGAGACATTTGGGCCTGGGTCTGTCCTGTAAACAATAGATTTTATCATCGTGACAATGTATTGTGACTCTCAAAGCAAAAATGTTTTTGCCACTGATGAACACAGAACGTTTATAACATCAGTGTAAAAAATAAAATCTACAAATTGTTCTAAACTAATTACAAATACAAAACAGAAAATACATTGACTGCATAAGTCAACATTGAGTCAGTATTTGGTAGAGGTACCTTTGGCAGCAAATACAGCGATCAGTCTAGTTAGAGAAGTCCCTACCAGCTTTGCCCATCTGAAATGCCTTTTGGCAAACTCTAGCCAAGATTTGATGCAAGTTTATTTTTTGCCACTCTCCCATAAAGGCCACTTTTGTAAAGTCCCCGGCTACTGTTGCAGTCAGCTCAGTGTCTCCCAGCTCAGCTGTAGGAGACTGTAACTCCTTTAGAGACGCCAGAGGCCTCTTGGTTTTCCTGGCCAGTGCCCTTCTCACCCGGACACTCAGAGGACGGCCTGTTGTAGACAGATTCACAGTTGTCATATTTTTTTCCTTTGCTTAATAATGGACTTCACTGTGTTCCAGGAGATAATTGGTGCTTTGGAAATGTTCTTATATCCTGCCCCCGAGTGATGCTGAAGAACCTTATTCCAGATTTGCTTTGAATGTTCCTTTGCCTTTATGATGTGGTTTTTCTTGAGAATTTTCCCGTGGGACCTCCCAGAAGCAGGTGTATTTAACCTGAAATCATGTGAAATACCTTAACTGCACACAGCTGGACATTCAACTAATTATGTGACTTCTGAAGGCTGCACCACAGCTCATTCAGGTGTGTCATAGCAAAGGGGGTAAATACATATGCAAATATATTTTCTGTTTTATATTTGTAATTCATTTAGAAAAATTAGCAGATTTTATTTTCTAAAACTCCTGTTTCAGTCCATTTTGATTTCATGCTGTAACTGTCACATTTGAAGAGCAGCTGCACATACAGCTGCAGTACACCACAGCTTTTAGGAAAAGGAGAGGTCAAGCTTGACCCAACCAGCAGGGCTTTTCCACTACATCAGTGTTTCCCAATCCTGGTCCTCGGGACCCAAAAGGGTGCACGTTTTTGTTTTTGCCAAGCACTCACACACCTGTTTCAAATGTTGCCCTACCACTCACACACTTGATTGACGCAATCAACCTATCGTTAAGTCTTTCATTTGAAACAGGTGTGTGAGTGCTTGGGCAAAAACAAAAACGTGCACCCCTTTGGGTCCCGAGGACCAGGATTGGGAAACACTGCACTATATAATGGGCCATCATACACCTTCCTGGAGGCATTGAAGTCATGTGGTTTTTAAATGTTACTTCATTTTACAAGGTAGTTAAGAATATGGTGCACTACCTTTACTATGGATCCTTGTGAAAAATAGAGGACAGGACACACTTTTTCAATAGATAAGGGTCAGAGAACACGGCTGTGCTACTTCTAACAGTTAAACACCACAGCTCTGTTTTCACACCGCCTGGTGTCTTTACAGGGTTTGTAGAGGACATTGTTCTTCGTTTGAGGGGTTTACTTTGCTCACTCAGTCATCGTCAACCCCCCTCAATCAAACACATAGGCTGTGCATGTGCAGGCAGGCAGGCTGGCACACACACACACACACACACACACACACACTTCTACCAGTTCAAACATTTAAGTAAAGGCTTTCTGTCACACTCTTTACCAGGCTGTTGGAATGTAGACCCTCAAAGCCTCTGCACGCACCATTTTGTCTCAGCTCATAGTCCTGCCGATGTGGCAGAACTGTGAGCTTCCTGAAGCCCCCCTGGCCTAACGACAACAGGCATTCCTTCAATCAGAGCATCAATACCCAAAATCCTGTGATGACTCATCCAAAGGCATGTCTCGGAGACGGGTCTTGGCCTGCCTAGCTTACGATTCCAGGGATTACACACCTAGATGCATTTTCATCACTCACAGCAAGTAGGTGCTATAGTTACCAATAGTTTAAATCTAGCAGATAGGTTCATTCTATAGGCCTGTGCATGTAGGCCAACAATGTAATAGACAATGGAAGGACCTTACAAAAGGTTAATGGCCGATCTTCCTCATGGCATATCTATGGTTTAACAGTTCACAGATAATTTATTGGGTCTTGGAATGCCCAGGGACCTTGCCTTACAATAATGTCACAGTAATTAGGAGGTGATAGAACATTATATATTGAGATTCTCAGATTCGACACAGATTGTATTGCTATTCGATGAGTTGCAGAATACATTGACGACTCACAATTTTAAAAGGTAAAGAAGAAACCACAATGGAAAAACTACTGGAGTTCCGGTTGCTGTACTTCAGCATGCGTTTGGAAGGCAGTGCAAGGTTTGGTGTGTGTGTGTGTTTGTGTGTGTGTGTGGGGGGGGGGGGGTCTCTGTACTGATGTCTGGAGGGCGTGCCAGGACTGCGGCGGTGTGGCTGCGGTAGTTGCAGGGCTTAGGATGTTTTTAGGTTCCCCTAGCTACCACCGTTATCAGCAGCTACTCATCCTGGGGTCCAGACAAAACATCGAACATGATGCAACACAAAATAGACAGGTACAGCAAAACAGAAGTATGTGAATATAAAAACCACATTGCAATCCAATGCGCTACTGAGATCTTGCAGTCAAAAACACAACGCATTACATAATAAAGAATGTTAATTTGTCATGTGACTACAAAGACAGGTACGTACGTATATACGTACAGCTACATGCGTAACCAATAACTTTGCTTTATTCTAACAATAGTTTGATAAATCCTAATCCCACAGGGTTCTGCAATCCTCGCCTTGTTTAACCCCTGGGTCTATATTGAGTGGACGGGGTTAGAATTGAACTATTCTGGTGAAGATCCTGGTGCCAAGAACATGTAACAGGTTAGAGTTTATCACCACAGAAGGTGGAGTTGCTGCTCGGCAGAACTGAGCTCATTCCAGCCCTGAGGACCGGAACATTCATGGGCTTCGTCAGGACAGGCCGAGTCCAACTGGATATGATAGGACACCTCAGACTTGACAGAGGCCACATCAGTGACGTGAGACACATCATGTCTGCGTCCCAAATTAGCCATGCCACATGAAGATGGTGCGTCAACTATCTTATCTCGACGTTTGGGCCTAACGCTAAATGTTCCCATCATGACTAAATGTTCCCATCATGACTTTGAGCCGATACTGTGGTAATAGCTGGAGTGCTAAGTCAATACACATTACCTCATCCTACATACACATTGTTTAACGTTCATACAGCCCATTTGGCCTATAGAGATCCCCATAATGTTCTGCTGAAAACAGATGGTTCTACGCTCCCATTTGTAGAGCAGGGCACCGGCTAGCCTTCTGCGCGGAGTCCTTAGACAGCTGCAGGCGCTTCAGAAATGTTAACAGTTTGTTCTATTTAGCTGTCTCCAGAGCGTCCCAGGGCATTTCAAATGCATTTCACACGCATGCATGCACGCACACACATGCACTCACTTCTTTCAGCGTATTACAGGTTGTGGCCTTTCCTGGTGTAAACAAACTAGGTGTGATTCTTCATTAAAAGGCCTTCAGCTGAGGCCACATCACGTCCTGACGTGATCTTCTCAAGTCAAGGCTAACACATTTTTTTCTCGTACGTCTTTTATTTGTATGCTAGCTAGCAGCACTTCAAGACACCTGCGTTCTCCTTCATACAACATTGTTTTTTTCCCCAACAACATTACAACCTTGGGAGTAGCTTTGGAGAAAATAAAGGGAAAGGAAAGTTAAAGGAAATATTATTTTGCTTTAAAAGTAATGTTTGTTTTGTGAGAGAGAGGGAGAGATGGATGGAGAGGGAGAAGAAGACAGGGTTAGGGAGGAGAACCCTTTGAAGTTGCAGTAATTATTTTGTCCGTAGGCTTGTTTGTTTAAGCCCCAGTCTCTTCCTCTTTGCTCCTCTTCACTCCTCATCCTCACTCCTTGATATGAAACCCTCGCTATCTTCAGGCCTTGGCGTTGGACTCTACACACAGACAGGAGCAGCCATGGACTTAGTTATGCAGACATCCTCTCACCAGAAACCAAAGAGAAAAGAGCCATGTGTGTCGGGATGGTTAACATGTGCTCCATGCCATTGTCATCTCCTTGCCCCAAGGAAACTTGGCAAGCTGCTCTCTGTTGTTGCTGCTCCTGCAGATTAGTGTACACACACACAAACACGCACGTGACATGCACAAACACACAAGCACACACACACTTTCTGCCTCCTTGGCTCACCAGTAGATCTCCCCTTGGCTAGACTTCTCTCATGAACACACTGGTTTCCACTCTGTTACTTAGTGGCTCAGATCATTGTGGCTAGATAGACAGTCAAACTGCTAGATAGATAGTCAGACGGCTGGATAGACAGTCAAACGGCTAGATAGATAGTCAGACGGCTGGATAGACAGTCAAAC
>JACXGI010018285.1:0-13435 GCA_016801175.1 Esox masquinongy | reverse complement strand
CGGTACACGAGCGGGCGGCCGAGGTACAGACGGATGGCGGGCAGAGTAGTCAAGGACGGGCAGAAGGTCGACACACGAGCTGGCAGCAGACGTACAGGCGGGGAACAGGCAGAGTAATCGGGGACGGGCAACGAGTCGGTACACGGGAAATTCAGACAGAAAGTAGACTCGAGGATAGCTGGGTAGCGCATGTGTAAATTGACCATAATCCGGCAGGGAGGAGATGGCAGAGGACTGTGGAAATACTGTTGGTGATGGTAAGATTGGGAACAGGTGCGTAATTGCGGATTGGGAACAGGTGCGTAATAGGGAGACGAGCGGGTGTGTGACTGGCTCAGGAACGCAAGGACCCGCCTCTGCGCGATCGCGGAGGCGGGGGCATGACAATCTGACAGTTTTCTTCTTATGTTTTTCTATTTTTATTATTTCATCTGCATCAGCCTGGCAGAGCTAACTGTAACAATCAGACAGTTTAATTTCATTAATTACATTAGCATTGGTTTCCTACAGAATGACTCACCCGAGAAGGGCGTCACCCAGTAAAGTCCGATCCTCCCCGTCGACGGGCAGAGAATAACCTGACTTCTAAATACAGAACTTTTATTAAAAAGTTGTCTGCTATTTACCTTTATCCTATGCACTTGGTAGTCAGGAAACTCTCCGTCCGTCGGTGAAGTCAGTCAAACAAAACGTGGGATTATTGCCCTCCTGGCTAGCTCGCCAAAATGTTGCGGATAATTCTTTTCCACTTTTCAGGTTCGAGGGTTGAGTCCACTTAATTCTAATTTCTCAATTATAAATACTCTAGGAAACCAATACTTTAATTCTGCTAAATACTTAATACTTTAATGATGCTAAAGCGGCTTTCAAAAAACTTTGCAGCATTTACCTTCACAATAGAGAAGTATCTGCACAAGAAGCAGTATATAGACTTACTGGAATGCACTTAAAAGAATGCTTATGCAAAGTTACTTTCATACCCACTGGAGAACATCCTATGCGCATGACTTTACCATTGAGTGTACTGCAAAAAACGGGAGACAACCATAACCCTGAGCACAGTACCTTTTGGATGACAAGTGTTGTAGACAGATACAAACACCAACCACGGTCACCAGAATTTCAATATATGTGTCTTGCTACATTCTGCTCAGAATATCATGTGCTACACCAATCTGAAATTGCCAATCAGTCAACCCCTAACAACGACTTGATCCTTCAACTCAACAATAACTTAGGCTTTATTAGAAAACATTCTCGCACAGTCTGGACAGTCTGTGGAGGGTGGAGGGCCTTGAGGGAACTGTGGAGGGCCTTGAGGGAAGAATACCCAGCTGTAATAGACTCTGATATGTTGAAAGGAACACCACTTGGGGAGGCTGAAAATCTGTCTGTATATTTGCAGAAGCAGCTGGAAAGGTGGAGGCTGGAAACTGAGAAAGATCCAGAGACTGATGACCTAGTGTCCTTCATGTTCAGGAAGGCACTGGTGGAAGCACTGCCCATGCCAGTACGGACTAGGTTGGAAGACGAAGTGGCACTGATGAAATCTATACCACACAAGGAATTCAGAGACTATTTCATCCACGCTGTGGAACGGTACAGAAAAAGTGAAAAAAAGATGGCTGAGCAGGGGAAAGAAATCCAGAGAAAGCTCACCCAACTGCAACTGGATGAACTGACAAAAAGAAAAAACACTCAAGCCCCGGTGACTGCCGTAACGGGCACCGAGGAAAGCACCATGGCACCCGTCCTCCAGGGAGGTCAACAACCATCGCAACAGTTGCAGGCCCCACGGTCACCCACCACACCAGTAGTGAATGTGTTTACCCAGCCCCCAAGGCAGGGTAGGGGACAAGGAAATGGGCCAAGAAATCAGTATAGAGGGCCAAGGGGCCCAGTATGTGTGTGCTGGGGATGTAACCAGGCAGGGCACACCAGAGGAAGCTGTCCTACAAACCCATGGCCTGATAGGACTGGGCCAAACCAAGGCCCAAATAATTGGTATAGAGCATGGCAGCAGCCACAGTCTCAAACCCCTCAGGGTCCTGTGAACCTTTGGGTGGGACCAAATCAGAGATATTGAGGGTGCCCACAGAATCCTGAAGGGGAGGGTCAGTTTCCAGCAATTACAGTGAAAACTGATAAAGAACCGATGCTGCAGGTTCAAGTAAATATTAGAGGCACACCGATGATGGCAGATACCGGAGCCACTTACTCTTGTGTAAATCCAAATTATGCCTCACACCTCCCTATGTCAGGAAAATATGCTAAGACAGTAGGATTCCCGGGACAAATGCAGCTGATACCCATGACTGCTCCAGTACATCTAGCCACGAGCGGACGCTCAGCTATCCTTCCTATATTAGTTTCAGCACACACTCCAATGAACTTATTGGGAAGAGATGCATTGTGTCAATTGGGACTGCAGATTCAATGCACACCAGATGGGATAATAATAGAGGAAACTGGGATCAAAAGACAGATGATGATGCAACAGGCATCTTTAGCAAATGTCTACTGGATAGGAGACATAGAGGAAGGAGTCAGAAAAGTTACTTCCAAATGGGGGAAATATATTGAAGCACAGATGCTGGAGGCTAGAAGGCCCTCGATGGATTACCATTGTACATTAAGATATGACCCATACCAAGACATATTTCTGGAACAGTTGTGGTTGATAAATGTAAATGGGAAACTGGCTCCCATTACGTTACAATATTTGGTGATAGGGGAACAAGGGGCAGCGATGGAAGTATGTGACACAGGGATCAGAATTGATAGCCAAGTGGTTTGATGTGCCTGGGTCAGACCCACATGTCACTCTATTGGTAAATAAGGGTTTTAAAGCTAAGGATCTGGGTCCCATGATGAGATGAGCAAAGCAGGTACAGTGGGAAAAAACAGATAACCCTCTCATCCTTTGCTCTTCTGAGAAAGATTTAATCAAGGTTCTCTGTTTTGCAGAAATGATTGGAGAACCGCAGGAAGTGGACATCACTACTGGCCAGCAAGTACAAATAGAGGAAGCTATTGATAAACAAGAGATGTTAAGGAAAGAAATGGAGCAGGTAATTTCAGAGCAGGTATGGTCACAACATGACACAGATGTTGGACTGGTTAAATCAGCAAACCCAGTATATATCCGGGTGATGCCGCAGCAGCAGTTAAGCGCCAAGTTGAATTGGAACAGTGATACTTTGACAGCTTTTGAGACAATAAAACAGGATATGCAGTCTGCTACTGCTCTGGGAACACCAGACTATACCAAGCTATTTTTGCTGTATGTTGCTAATAGAGACACGGGATATGCGACATCAGTTTTGATGCAGGACATCTGTAGTGGCAGGAAGAAACAACCCATTGCGTATTATAGCACTAAATTGGATTCAGTGGCACAGGGATATCCACCCTGCTATCAGGGATTGGCAGCAGTCCAGAATGCATATGATAAGGCTTCAACTATCACCATGGGATACCCAGTGATCATCCACACCCACCACAACGTGGCAGAAATGATAGAGCAAGGGAAATTCGTTGTAACAAACTCAAGGTTGTTAGACTATTTGCCTCTATTGACATATCCAGACATAATTATCAAACAATGTCCAATAGTTAACCCAGCAGAAAGAGTTCCCCTTGGTTATGAGGGAAAACCTCATGATTGTGTAGCAGAGTCCTTGACATTTACTAGACTAAGGCCTGACCTTCTCTCAACCCCAATTGTGGGGGCCGAAGAAGAGTTGTTTGTGTATGGATCCTGTTATACGGACTATGAGGGAAATCATGCAGGATTCGCGGTGGTCAGAAGAGACAGTAAGGGCCAATTTCAGACCATAGTTAGTCAGACATGTGCACAGCCGTGTTCCGCTTAATTAGCGGAAGTAAGGAAGGAAGATATAAGGTGGTGAACATCTACACTGATTCAGCCTATGCGCATGGTGTCTGTCATTTATTTGGAGCTGTGTGGAAACAAAGAGGTTTTAGGAAAACAGATGGAACGCCCATCCAGCATCATGATCATATTCAGGACTTAATGATATCTCTTTTGCTTCCTCTAAAAGTAGCCATCCAAGTGTCAGGCACACAAGAAAGGAAATGACTATATCATTCAAGGGAACAATGCAGCAGATGAGGCAGCAAAATTAGCATTGAAATGTCATAGTGCGATAATGGCACCAGACATATTGATTGAGGCAGCCCCCGGAATGGATGATGTTATCAGGGTGCAAGAGAGAGCCAGTGTCTATGAACGCAATGTGTGGTTTAAGCGAGGAGCAACCACAGATGATGCAGGTCTCTGGAGAGCTCATACAGGACACTTAGTGGTGCCAGCTGCTCTATTACGAATCCTGATTATGAATGCCCATGGTTTTGACCATTGTGCACGAGGCGAAGTTATGAGGAAGATTAAGGAACAGGGTTTATGGTCACCATACATGCAGGCAACAGTGGATGCAGCCTTGGCTGAATGTGAAGTATGCGCACAGAATAATGTCAGAAAAGAAATAACAACACCATTGGGCCACATCCCAACACCAGAAGGGCCATTCAGGCATTTAGTGATAGACTATGTGGATATGCTAAAAACAGTCAATGGAAAGCGGTATATGCTTGTAGTGATCGATATATTTAGTAGATGGGTGGAGGCTATACCCTCAAAAGACCAAGGAGTAGGAACGGTGATAAAGTTTCTAACTAGAGAAGAAATGCCAAGATTTGGCATCCCGACAGAGATCAGCTCACACAATGGGTGTGCCTTTATTGAGAGAACATTGAGACAGGTGGTTCAGCAACTCAGAATCAAGCAGAGGTTAGGACATCCTGCTTTACCCGCTGGGACACCATCGCCTGCTGGATTGGAATCGCCGGGAGAGGGCACGTCAGGCATGGGCATGGGGCATGATGGTGGTCTGTCTGCTGTTGCTCGGCTGCACGCTATGGCCAATGCTGATAGCCCAAGGAGAGATGTGGCAGAAGATGATGGGGAAACTCCCCGCGCCCTGGAACCCGCCAGCTCACGAAGCCCAGGGGAGGCACCTGCAGAAAGTGCACAAGGAGAACCAGGCACCCCTATTCCTGAAGGAGAGTTTGCTACCATCAACCTTGCAGACCTGGACTGGGAGTAATGTGACTGAACTCCTACCTGACATAAATGACTCAGACATCGACCTGGACAGAAGGAATAAGGTATGCACAGCAGCACTATTAGTAGGAATAATGCCCTATCGCTTGATCACTATAAGACTTAGAGTAACTGTCTTCATTAGCACAAACAACCTTGGGGATCGAAACCAAACAATCTGGTCGGGAAATGTAGAAGGGGGAAAGCGCCAATGGAATATAGAGGCTCGCAGTGAGACAGGTATATGTGGCCCGGAAGAAGGTACTGAAGTGTAAAGTTAGGACAGGACCGAAGATAAATAAGACACAGGCCAAAGAACTCTTTGAGGAAACAACTCCCTCAGCAACAGTAAGAGAAAGAAGCACAGTTGAAAAAGAAGGAGAAACATGGGGACAATTATGGGATAGAGACATAAACAGCAAGGAATTGGACACTTACATACCGTGGGACCAAGAGAGAGAAACAAGGCGCAGGAGAAGAACTGTGAGCAGTAAAGATATACTTGAGGCTAGGGAAGTGGTGATCCCGAGGAAAACTAGGTATGAGGTGCAAAGGTCCATCAGAGTAAGAACTCAGAATGAGAACAACCTGTGTAGCTGGACAGATGATGCTCAGTATGGTCAGGCCATCTGGTCAGGGGGTACCTGCCAAATCAGGGTCATGGAGAAAAGGGGAAAGTGGAGGATAGTGGTTGAACATGATAAGGGTAAAAAAGGGTTATTTCTTGAGCTAATTATCACTGACTATTTGAGCGGGAGTAGGATACAACGGATAGACTGGTGGCATGATGATATGGGTTCAGGAAGTGTAGAGACATCAATCACATTAACCCAGACACCGAGAGAGGTGCAACAAACACTAACTCAAGCACCCACTATGGTACGACCACTTGTGTTGGTGCCCGTGAAGGAGGATGAGGTTTCAGCACCTGCACAGGTCTTAATCCCCGGAGCCGTGGAAGTGACAGAACCATATCCGGTCAAAAATGTAGAATCAGCGGAAGAAGTAGAAAGGGACCATGTGGAAGCAGCTGAAAAATATGACTGGTACAGATGGGCTCAGTATACAGCTAACCAACATGAGGTAGATAATTGTTTGGTGAGTTCTAGAGCAGGACATGGAGGCATGGTGGTGGTACCTATTGAGAAAGATTGGGAAGAGGGCTTAGATGAAAAATTTCAGTTATGGCGCGCAGGAGTCGATGATGATAGCTACCATGACACGTGTTTTGTAACGTGTTTGGTTTGGTTGGGAAGCACACGGATCCAAGCGGAAATGAAGAGATATAATTTCTCGATAACATCAGAGTGTGAGGCATTAGACGTAAAAATAAGTTCAGAAAAGGCAGAGGTTACTCTTCCAGCGCCAGGTTTGAGGATATTGGGTAGACATGAATGTTTTCAGGCGAAAGGAACTGTTGATGTTGGACATTTTCCAAAATGTAAAATGACAATTGTCTTGGACAGGGGCGAGATATCAATGGTACAAACTGGTAATGGCTTTACTCTGTTCCAGAGGGCAGGAACACAGAACATCTAATTTCACTAGGACAGTGGCGTGCGATTTTAACCAAAGTAGGGATTGTGGTAGGGATAGTATTAGTCGTGTTGGCTGTAGTGGCGTGCTGTGTAATTACTCTCCTTAGAGCATTTTTGACCAAGACTGTTGTATCCCAAATGCCTTTAAGAGTTATGGACTCTGCTGCTGGTGACCCTGAAGTTATTCCGCTGCAGGGTCATCCCGGACAGTACATGGACAAGCATGGACACCCTTGTAACGTCAAAGGAGGCCCTTTGAACTACCCGTACGGAAATCCAGAATGTGAATGGTTGCTCAAACCAGGAGCGGGGTGGGCATGCCAGGAATATTATCATCAGAATTCTATTTCAGCAAGCAACATTGCTGTGATAGCCCCAATCATGGACGGTGACATATGCAATGGTTCAATGACGGATGGGAGTGTGATTAATCAGGGCTATGAGGAGATGTAGCTTCAAGATTGACTAGGCCCAAAAGAGGCGTAGAAAAGGGGCCAACATTGGACCTTCACCTGGAGCAGCCTGCTCACAGGCGAGTTCCATCAATGACCTTTGGCCCAGGACTCCCCTGTGTGCTTGCCTGCTCCTAAGTTTGTCCTTCTCTGCAGGTCCAGCACGAGTTCTGACCCTGGAGTCCATCACCACCACCAGTACTACCAACACCCAGAAGAGGCATAGAGCAGGGGCCAACATTAGACCACCTGGAGCGGGCTGCTCACAGGCGAGTTCCATCAATGACCTTCACCCTAGGACTCCCTTATGTGCTTGCCTGCTCCTAAGGTTGTCCTTCTTCTCCTCTGCAGGTCCAGCACCAGCCTTGACCCCGGCAACCAGCACTGAAATCACCACCACCAACATCACCACCAGTCTATCGCAACCACCTACAGACCAACAATAAACATGCAGTTCCCAGATGCAGAGCCACTTATTTATTCATTGATGTACTGACAAGTAAACTTTAAATTACAAACTACATTGAAAGTAACTAGAAACCAGACCACGCATCACCAAACCACCTCTATAACAGCACACCAACTCTGAAACCCCAACAGCAAGACCCCCCAGCCCCCCCACTGCTCTGGCTCCCCGAACACCACAAAGGGTTTTTTATGCACTGCCCAAATGTTTTTTCCCTTCACCTTTTTTTTCTTTATAATGTTTAGTTTTTTATAAGGGTTTTTTAGGCACCTCAAGCCATTTTCCCTTCCCATGTCATGGTTTCAATTTCTTATGTCACTTGGGTTCTTAAATATGTCAATATTGACATGTTTTGAATACATTTTTTGAAAAATTTGAAACTCTACAAACAATAATTATGAATGAAAACAATGATTGAAAATAAAAGAATGAAAAAATGTCAGAGTTTTGATTAAAATCCCAATAAAATAACTTCTTGGTACGATTTCCTCTACAAACCTTTCTGTAACTCAATGGCAGGCCTGTATCATCATACCCTTTTTTACAAATGTTGCTACATGACTTAGCCCTTGTAATTACACGTAATTAAACTATACGTCTACCCCTGTGCATGTAGGTAAGCCTGTAAACAAATAAAGTGTGTGTTTCCTATACAGAAACTGTCTAGACACTTATGTCCATTTTGGATTATGGTGATCAATCAATATACATGCACCCCCTGCAACACTCAAACCTCTAGATGCTGTTTACAAAAGTATTCATAGGTGTCTTCCAGGTAATAGGTATCAACCCACTACTGTTGAACCCACCATTTCATATCAGAGGGTGACATGGTCCACTCTGTTTATATGAGGACAATTACATTATATGTAATTCATTTATTAAGTAATCTTGAATAAACTTCCGATCTACATTATTTCCCAGAGTTTGGGAGTAACGGAGTACAAAAAAACAGTTACTGTATTACGTTTTGTTACCTGCTAAAATTCTGTAATCGTATTACATATACTTTTGAAAACATATGTGAATACTTCTTGTATTTCTTCCATTGAAAATGACTGGCTGTGTGAAATCATTATGACACCTTGCATTTTTTATTTCTTTCTGTTAATATTTTAAAAACATCATACTTTTCACCAAAATAACAGTTGCACCCCTCAGTTGTTGTGTCATCTTCATGTGCACAAAGGTGAGCGTGCATAACCAGATTAGTAACGATGAACCGCTAGTATCATTCTCTCCAGGTTTTGCCATAATAAAACAGTAGCCTATACCTAGGATGATTAGCTGACCCTTATTAAATGTGATTTAGTAATCTACTATTGCTGCCTCTTTCTCATAACAATGATAGGCAATACCTGGTGTGCGCTTTCTTTTTCAAATAGGAATTCTTTAGATTAAGCAACTATTTGTCAGATAGCTGTAACATGTCGCTGCCTTCAACATTATATAGAAGTTATGACATTTGCAGAGGAAAAGTACATCGGGAAGCACTCTGCCAAAGGATGATATTTTGCTTTTGGTACAGCCACCTTAATTGCGTAGGCCACTGTATTTCGTTGTACTGTACTTGTACTGTTCAATGACAATAAAGTTGAATCAAATCTAGGCCATGTGTTATTGCTTGCTCTGGATTCCAGAAAAAATTGATCAATTGTTATAATTGCCTACTGACGACGTTCACCTCAAGCTAAGAGTGCAGGTGTAAATCCCAGTTTATTTCTGTTAGTTCCATTTTGAAAACCCACTGCTGGTGGCCCTAATATTTGCAGGTCACGTTTGCACAGGTAAGTCTTATTTGTATGCGAGTGTTTATGATTGCAAAAGTGCATTCGCATGACTGAGGTTTGTGCATCGTTTTAACAATGTTCGTGGTTGTGAAACTACACATCAGACTATTGCAAATTGGGGTACACACAAAAAGCTACAGATATATTGATTTTTATATGCAATAATGTCAATACCCTTTTCAAGAAATTGCCATTTCTTTCTCAACAATTTTTTGAAGCAATGAAAAACATGAATAAAACACTAATAACAGAATAGGCTAACACATCCTTAGATTTTGGGTAACATTCAGAAAGAAAGTCAGATTCTGGAAGACCATCAATATGCTTTAATTGTTACAGTTCTGTCCACATTACACATACATTAAAACACACAGTTTATGGTGGAGTTGGGATATATTACCAAAATGTTGACAACATTCAAGTGCAAACACCACACAATACAAATGTGGAATCGCTAATCCTTCACATTCCTCAATTTCAGTTGCTTGCAGCAGTTATATACAGACCACCGGCATACACCGTTGCTGCATTTACAAAACATTTCCCCTCAACTTCTCACTGAAATGGACAGTTGTCCAGGAGGTAAAATAATTCTAGGTAATTTCTATGAGAACCTCTCAATCTCACAAACTATTTGGTCTGTTATGACACAACACAAATACAATCAGCTAGTTCACCTGCCATGAATACACATGGTAATAGATCATGTCTATGTCAAAAATGTTACTCTACCCATAAATATTGAAATAGTGCCTACTTATTACAGCCATCACAATTCTATCCTTGTTTATATAGACTGAACCAGTTTGTAGCTACAAACCTGACAATGTCTGGCAAACTGTCACATTTTTGCCTTGAATAGAGTGCTTCATATATTTCTGTTTCTTTGCCTTCTTAGATATCCCATGTTGCTATATAATGTATATACCATATTCCAACAACTTCCAGCACTACAACTTCACACATATTTACTAGACTACAGCATTGCAACTGCATACAATGCAGCCCCCACCCACACACAAACACTTCATTCTTTAACCCTTTTTGCCATCACTATATGTTTGCTGTATGAGTGGCCACCAGTTACAGTTACCCTGCAATGATCTGGGGGCACAATATTAAGTACGTATCATGCATGATATGTCTCACATGCAAACCACAATGCTCAAGGTAACCCTACATATTGCAAGTATTGTCCCTTACGCTTCTTTATTTTGAACAAATTAGCTCATCAATTCAATCACACCTATATCTAGCAACTACTTCTTAGATTTCACTCACAAAACGTATAGCACCAAGCACACCATAACATGTCTAGGGCATTACACACCCATTACCTCCTCTTTTCACGTCTGTCACTAAGCTACAACCTCTTACATAAACAAAAGGAGACAAAATGTCTCTCTTTTGTTATTCTGATACCACATGACACATCACATTTACATACCCTTGCCCAGTCTACAACGGATCCTAACCACACAGTACCATCCTAACCTGTAACACTGTACTTGCACGCCATGTAATACATTTATAACCAGCAGAAGCCAATTTTACTTTATTGCAATTTTATATAACATTACACACTTACCACACTCCACCTCCATACACCTACAGGCATAACGTACTACCATCATGTGTACAACATCCCTCTGAGCTGTATCTGTCTTTCACTATAGGAACTTTACAACTCAATTTGCACAAGTATTCTGCACATGCTGTCAACACCAATCACTTACTACATTTGTCTTTCCACCAATAAGCCTCAAAACGCCATTCCCTTTCAGTGACTCCACCAGAACTAGATACTTGGGCCTTTCAATTGTTGTACACTCCACTAGCCTGATGGTTCTCTTTACTACAAATTCAATAGATACACATACATTGGTACCCTCATATATTATTTTGCCACAAATGACGCCTTTATTTAGAAGTGACCTATTATTCTCCAAGTACATGTGTACAACTTCCCACATTGTGCCACATATCAGATCTACCTGATACACTTAAAATAACTAGGCCTGCATACTTTCCAGACACACCCTACTTCACACCTCTCTACTTGCATTAACCAACCACAGCAACAAATCACAATACTGCCTCCACAAGACACACTTTGACTGGCTACCAGTCAACCGCTGTCCACCAATGGCTAGAATCATCCCTTCATCCACCTGGATTTAAAATCTCCCTCCACAACCCTGTTCATCACAACCTGCTTTAAGCCTACAGACACTCCTGACACACAACACCAGCGACTTTGGACCTGAACCCAATTCTTCAAATGGCATACTCACGACCAACTACCTCTGTGACTAACATGTCAAACTCATCTCCTTGCCACTTCTACAGTAGATTAGCAGCAATATTGGTTGTGCTGGAGCTGTGTCATTCATATTCACAGCAGGTCCCTTGTACCGCCGCAACGTCTTCTCCCACCTGCACGGTCAGCTGCCCCTTTCAGGTACCTGGTGACCTGGTTCTGGACAGCCTAGTCAGTGGCATCCCGGTTGGAAGGATTCTTCCTTATGGCTCCTGTAATACAGTAATCAGATATTGTACTTAAATGGTCAGACATGATTTTGGTCTGACAAGAATCTAATACAAAACATGATGTGGATAACGTTACACAAAGAAACACGATTTAGCTAACGTTAAGTATAAGTGATATAAGTTACGAGGAATAAGCACAAATATTAAATAACATATTCTAACTTGATACAGTAAGAAACATGATTTAGCCAAGTTAGCTAACGATGTTACCATACCTGTTCAACTGTTGATATGCGAAGAAGCACAAAACATCCGAACTTGAGGATAAACAAAGAAACAAAAAATAGTAAGCTACCATTTTTTGGACACACGAAGAAACAAGGGTTACTGTAGGTATTTCATCTCAGGCCAACGCTGTTATTTTCAAGCTCAGTTTCTATAACTTGTTTCCCCCCAATGTTAAAATAAAGTTAATACAAATAATCAGTACAAGAATAAAAGCGGTACAAATAGCATCTCTGCTGGAAGAAAATGGCAACACAAGCAGATAGAACAGATCACAGCGCACGCCCTCTCTTCGGCGGCTAGCCGCCAGCGTAAAGCAGTCGGGCTGCTGGTGGAAAGCCGCTGGAGATGCAAATTAGCTGATACAAATTGAGATCTGGAGAAAAGCGGCAAAAACTGGTGGCCTGCTGGCAGTAGGACAATCATAGCCTCCAGCGGCCCGCCAGCAGCAAAACGCCGGCGGGCCGCCATCGATTGCTCACTGGGATGATCCTCTCTGTTTTTAAGAGAATTACATTCTATCCAATTTCTTTAAAAAGTAGTCTTCTTTAGATTAGGCAACTTTTTGTCAGATAGCTGTAACATGGCGCTGCCTTCAACATCAGTATTACTTGAAAGTTATCACGAAATTCGCAACCAAAAAGTGCATCAGGAAGCACTCTGCCAAACGATAGTATTTTGCATTTGATACAGCCACCTCAATTGCATAGGCTACTGGTAGGCCATGTGTGTCTGCTTGATCTGAATTTCAGAAAAATGCGCTCATTTCTTTTAATTGCCTTGCGACGACGTTCACTTAAATCTAGAAAATCAATCGCTGGGTCCCCCAATACTCGCAGGTTACGTTCGCGCTGGAAACACTTCTTTGTGTGCGAGTGTTCAACGGAGAATGTGATTCGACTGCAAATGTGCATTTGTGTACCTGAGGTTTCTGTATCCTTTTAACAATGTTGGTGGTTGTAGAAGTAAACTTTGACTATTGCTATTTGGCCAACGCACAAAAAGCTACCAATACCTTGATTTTTGTATACAATCATGTCAATACCCTTTTTACAAAATTGTCAATTTTCTCTCAACAATGTTTTGAAACTATTATTGAAGTACCGACCTAAAATACTTCCCCGAGTTGGTTAATGAGAAGAGATTAAGAGGAGACAAAATCGCAGTGCCGGCAATTATCTTTATTCATACAGATATATCTGGAGACAGTGTGGCATTCAGTCCAACAGAGTCTAACACAATCACAGCACAGACAGTTCTTATAGCATGAGCCCCCTACCCTAAATTTT
>JACXGI010018284.1:0-13141 GCA_016801175.1 Esox masquinongy | reverse complement strand
ATACACCGGTGTACGGTCGTACTCAGTATACACCAGTATACGGTCGTACTCACCATACACCGATATACGGTCGTACTCAGCATACACCAGTATACGGTCGTACTCAGTCAGTATACACCAGTGTACGGTCGTACTCAGTGTACACCAGTATACGGTCGTACTCAGCATACACCAGTATACAGTCATACACAGTATACACCAGTATGCAGTCGTACTTAGTAGACACCAGTATGTAGTCATATGTCTTAAATTGCACCCTACTCCCTACATAGTGCACTTCTTTTGACCAGCGTCTTTTGGCATGACAGGCACCATTTGAGACCCTAAGAACTACAGACCTCATGGACATCCCCCACAGATATCACAGGTACTGCAGCACACAGGCCTATAAAAATAAATTGACCGTAAAACTGAGCAGTTCTTTATGGCAGCTCCATGTATCATTAGTTCACACCAATGTCAAGATATGCTGTCTTCTTTATCTGTGTGTGTGTGTTTCTGTGTGTGTATTAGGGGCGTTGTGATATACCGGTATTGACGATAACTGTGATATTTAAAAAAATAAATATTTATATCATGTTAATAATACACACATGATAATATCGTATTCACTAGGCAAAACTGAAGTTGTATTTTTCGAAAAACCCCTCTTGGTTTTTCGATACTTCATTCATGTCACTTATAGACAAACGATGCATGTGCTTAAACAAGGAGATTGGACCTATGCACTGGCATTGAAATCAACTTGTTAGCCCCACTCGAACCCCTGGGAGAGATCCGCAAAGACGCCGTTTTAATAGCCTATTCGCATGGAAAAAAGGATGTTGTATTTTTCCAAAAACTCCTCGGTTTTTCCATAGCTTAGTCATAGACAAATGATGCATGTGCTTAAACTACAACTCTGGACCTATACACTAGCGTTTGAATTAACGCCTTTTCGTAGCCTATTCACTAGGCAAAAATGTTTTGTATTTTTCCAAAACCTCCTCTCGGTGTTAGGATATGTGGATCTTTTGTTTATCAGTTCTCAGTTATCTGGTTGCCTTTTCACTATCCATTAAGTGTAATTGTTCTTTTTGTACGCTTTTATTTTTTTTATTTGTACAGTTATGGTTACAGACTCTCTCCACCTCCATACACTTATATTTTGAGTGTAATTCATTTGCCAAAAAAGAGAAAAAAAAAACACATTGAACAAAGTTGAAGATGAATTTGACTGATAGCATTTTTTTTCTTCAAATTTTCTATACTGTAGATACCATGATAATATCGTTACCGTGAATTCTTTTGGCCACGATAATCGTGTAGTGAAAATCTGTTATCGTGACAGCCCTAGTGTGTATATGTGTGTGTGTGTTTGCGCGCCACTGTGTTTGTGTGTTTAAGTGTGTTTGAGTGTGCACACGCATGCAAATTGGTGTGTCTGTACATGTCTGTATGCATGTGCATCCATAGTTGCAAATTAGAGTGTGTGTGTGTGTGTGTGTGTGTGTGAGTGTGTCTCTCGCTCTCTTCAAAGACCATCCACTATAGCCTCTCCATCCTCTCCACATGTCAGCCTCATGTTGTCCTATATGAACGGCTGGTATCCTATAAAAGGCCTGATAAAGCTTTCTAAGCTTCTGCCGCCTTATGGGAGGAAATACAGAAATAAAAAACGGGTAACAAAACTCTCAAGCCTGCTGTGTGACAGAAATGTCCGGATGTCTTTCATACTTCTGATGCAAAATTCCTCTGAAGTACAGCCTTTTATCTTGATGTAGCGCTTCTTTATTTCTTCATTTGAATTCTAGGACAGGGTAAGCAGCACCATTGATAACACATGATGATTCTAAAGCATGGCATTTCTTTTTATTTACGTTTTGGACTTTCTGAAGCTTGGTGAATGAGGTCTGTTTCCTTTCAGGACCTCCTATTCCTCAGTACCCTCTGTACAGACAGATAGCCCAGGTGAACCATACCTTGGTTCCCCATTTTTCTGGTGGTTTGTTATTCATGGGGTTTCCAGTACATTGGCAGCCCTCTGATGAATTCCAGGTGTAGGTCAATCTATAGGACATTAATCCAGAGTGTGTCATTTATTCTTGACCATTAATCCAGAGTGTTTCAATTATTCTAGGCCATTAATCCAGAGTGTGTCATTTATTCTTGGACATTAATCCAGTGTGTCAGTTATTCTAGGCCATTAATCCAGTGTCAGTTATTCTAAGCCATGAATCCAGTGTCAGTTATTCTAGGCCATGAATCCAGAATCAGTTATTCTAGGCCATGAATCCAGAGTCAGTTATTCTAGGCCATTAATCCAGTGTCAGTTATTCTAGGCCATTAATCCAGTGTCAGTTATTCTAGGCCATTAATCCAGAGTCAGTTATTCTAGGCCATTAATCCAGTGTCAGTTATTCTAGGCCATTAATCCAGAGTCAGTTATTCTAGGCCATTAATCCAGTGTCAGTTATTCTAGGCCATTAATCCAGAGTCAGTTATTCTAGGCCATTAATCCAGTGTCAGTTATTATAGGCCATTAATCCCGAGTCAGTTATTCTAGGCCATTAATCCAGTGTCAGTTATTCTAGGCCATTAATCCAGAGTCAGTTATTCTAGGCCATGAATCCAGAGTCAGTTATTCTAGGCCATTAATCCAGTGTCAGTTATTCTAGGCCATTAATCCAGTGTCAGTTATTCTAGGCCATTAATCCAGAATGCGTCAGTTATTTATTCCAGCTGTTTGTCCCTTGGATCTGAAGCTAGAAGATATCATTTTCTAATCTGACAGATTTAGTATGATTCCCCTAACGCATACTGTAAATGGTGCTTACACACAGGAGGGATTTGCTCTTTGATTGATCTTTCGTCACTGAATCTAAAAGAGCCCACTTGCCTGGAACTGAAGATAAGGCTGATGCCTCATGCTTGCAACCTGGAAGAGTTTTCTCACACAATAGCAACTTGATTGCATTCACGGACATACAGTGTTTGTTTTCGTTCCCGTTGTAGTTGTTCTGTAACAGATGTTTTGTGGTGTGGCATGGTTATAAAACCCCAAACAAAGTTCTGGTGGATTGGGGGAACCGGAGAAAACACATTTCCAACAACAAGCTTTGTTTACTGGCATTGGCAGCCCTCAGGTCTGCAGCATGTGTCTGTCCAAATGTCTATCTGCCTGCCTGCCTGTCTGTCTGTCTGTTCATCTGCCTGCCTGTCTATCTGCCTGCCTGCCTGTCTATCTGCCTGCCTGCCTGTTTGTCTGTCTGTTTATTTGTCTGGGTTCAAGGTGCAAGGACAGCTGAAATATCTGTGTGGTCAGGTACAGTGACACTGATGGATTTTGAGATGGCCCTTCACAGTCTGCTGCCTCAGTCTGCACTGAAGGTGGCGGATTCAGAATACATTGTGATGTCATGTCTTGATCTCTTGTAGCTCTTCTCCTTGGGAAAGATCAGTGGAAACAAAAATGCAAGGCTCAAAGCCAGTTTCGGCCTGCTCCAGAACACCTTGAGAAGGTAAGCAATCTCTCCCTACTCAAAGATTTACATGGATAATGAACACCATTAACCCATCAATACCTGTTTAAATTGACACATCAGTACCTTGTTAAATTGACCCGTCAGTACCTGTTTAAATTGACTGTGTCTGTCTGTCAGCCTGTCTGTCTCTCTGTCAGTCTGTCTGTGTGTCTGTAAGTAACTGACAGAATGCCAGTTCAATTCCTTGAGCCAGCATTGTGTAAACATCTACAATGGCCAAACCCTGGCCGTGATCCCACTGTTGGAGGGTGTTTTTATTTCACTCTGTAGCCCTGTAGCTGTAAAAGGCTGAACACGCCTACATCCACGAAACAAATATAAGCACCGTGTTTGACCTTTGACCACTTCAGCTCTCAGGAGTCAGAGGTCAAGCTGCTGCAGGAGGCCAAGTGGTTCCGGGCAGAGCTGGTGCGGCAGCAGGGAGAGCTGGAGCGAACTGAGCAGTTCCCAGAGGGGCCGGACTCAGAGGTCAGCCGCATGAGACAGCAGCTCCTCCAGTTCCACAACGACCTGCTTGAGGCTGAGACCAGGGAGTACCAGATGACCTATCAGCTGGAGTGGTCAGAGGACGAGCTAACACACACTCTGTCTGTCTGTCTGTGTGTGTGCGCGTGTGTGGGTTTGGGTGTATGTGTGGGTTTGGGTTTGGGTGTATGTGTGGGTTTGGGTGTATGTGTGTGTGTGGGTTTGGGTGTCTGTGTGTGTGGGTTTGGGTGCCTTGCGCCTGAGTCACTTGTTTACTGAACTCTGTGTTGGAGCTCCAGCCAGCTGTGTCAGTCTCCCCCTCTGGTCTCCGAACAACACTCCTGTCCTTGTGTCCAAAAGGCCAAGCACGCCTCCAAAACAGAGCATGGAAAAGAACGCTGTCCACACACACACACGCAAACACACACTGAAAGGTCACCGTGAGGCCACTGAAACATTGCTTAGCAACTGATGCAACAAACTGGTGGAAAAAAAGGAAGAAAGGCGACATGAAGAGGAAGGTGTCTTCATCAGCCTTTTAATCAACCTGGACTGTGTTCCAAACACTTCGCTGCCTTTCAGGAAGGCCACAGTGCCGTTCCTGTGGATGCTGTTCTGTCATTGTCATGACGATTTCATGATAAAGAACTGGAGTACTTGAAACAGTCTGTTGACTGAGAACCTTTCACAGTTAGAGTTTCTGATCTGTCCACCCCACGTGGTTGGCAGATGGCTGTCAGACACCGTAGTCTGTAAATGTATAGAGCGAAGACTTTGATCCAAAGCCAGAAAGACAAAAATTCAGCCATCATTCATTTTAGCGTTGGCTGCAGTCCTTCCAGTGGAATATCAAGAAAGTGCTTTGAAAATAGCCCGTAGTAGATGGTGTTTATCCATCCAGCAATATTTTTTCCAAGGGATTTTTAATGTGTGTCAGGACTTTAATATCCAACACTGGAGCTTGTAAAACTCTGAACTCAGAGTAAATCGCTTATAGAGTTGATGGAGGTCAAATACACAGCCACCCACGATGACAAATGGTCAAAAACTAAAAAGTTTTTCAAAGAAACTTTTTAGTTTTTGCACTGCCACTTATCTGCAAGTCAGATATTGCTATGAATATGCTATCATCAATCGGCTCAGCCATTCTTCCTTTCTTGTGTCAAAGACATGAAAGGACTTGTGTTAAATGTTTGCAGCTGTATAGTAATTCTGGAAAGGGATTGGCTACTTCTGTCCACCTCCTTCCTCTTAATCGTGTGTCTCAATTCCTCAAAATGGTTTTCGGAAATTACAGTAGAAATGACCGGCCTTTTAATGATTACACATCTTTTCACAGTCTTAAGGAAGAGAAGCGTTGCCTGGAGAAAGAGTGTGAGGCCACGCCGGAGCCTGTTGTATGTATCCCAGAACAACACTCAATGATTCATTTCCAATTCATAGCAAGTCATTAAGATAATTTGTCACATTGTCTCACAGTTGGCGTCACAGAGTGTGACAATCCTTAATGTTAGGTACAGTAGTAAATCACTCGTTTAGAAGCAAGTACATGACACCCCAAGCAAAGAGTCACATGGAGTGTTTTTGAGACAAAAACCTGCATGTGTACGTGCGCATGTGTGTGTGTGTGTGGGGGGGGGGTAGTTCTGGGAGTCTGTGTGTGTGTGTTGGGGTAACTGGTGTGGGTGTGTTTGTGGGTGTGTGCGGAAGGTGGTTGGTGTGTATGTGGGAGTGAGCGTGTGTCAGGGTCTTTGGTGTGTGTGTGTGGTGGGGTCGGTGGGTGTGTGTATGTACATGTGTGTATGTGTGTGTGTGTACTTGCATGTGTGTGTGTGTTTGTGTGTGTACATGCATGTACGTGTGTGTGTGTGTGTGTGTGTGTGTGTACAGGCATGTATGTGTGTGTGTTTGTTTGTGTGTGTACATGCATGTACGTGTGTGTGTGTGTGTACAGGCATGTATGTGTGTGTGTGTGTGTGTGTATGTACATGTGTGTATGTGTGTGTGTACTTGCGTGTGTGTGTGTGTGTGTTTGTGTGTGTACAGGCATGTACATGTGTGTGTGTTTTGCAATCATACTCCAGACCCATTGACATCACTGTGTGTGTTCACCAGGAGCTGGACATGCGTGCCAAGTCCCTGAAGGAGAGCTGTGAGGAGCTGAGGAAGGAGGTGTCACAGCGGAGGCAGGAGGTACGCAGCCTGCTGGAGGACAAGGAGGCCAGGCAGAAACTGATGGCCAGGGAGCAGAGAGACCTGGATGACAAGAAGGACATCATCAAAAATAAAAAGGTACAATCTGAACTAAAACAAATTTCCAAAGGGTTATTTTGGGGCTAGGAGCGTTGTCTGGCTTGGTTGGTTGAGTATGGTGCTTGGATTGTGGGTTCAATTTCCATAGGGGGCCAGTATAAGAATGCATGAAAATGTCTGCATTCACTGCTGTGTTTCCTCCTGAATGAGAGTGCCTGCTAAATGATGTAAATGTTAAATGTGGATAGGTTCTTCCAAGAACCATGCTGATGTCAAGTGGGAACTGTGGATTAGTCGCTATGTGTAAGTTAGTGAGGTAGCCTACTGTAGCTAGTTCAGTGGGGTACTACAGGGGTACATAGGCAGATCTGAAAATATATATATTTTATTTATATACAGGATGATTTTGAATTATTATATGTCACTTTTGTAACCTAGTAACACCAGCGTTGCCATAAAAAATGTCTGATCTCCTTCAGTGATCCCAAATGCCGAGGATGCTCCAGAAAGAGAGAGAAATGCACACAGAAAATATAACTCAATTTACTCACGTGTATGCCAGGCAGTTGCTAACATGGGGAAACGTGGATATGATTCCCGAGGCCCATAGCTTGAGGGGGCCCACTGATCATAATAATGAATGTCGTCCATAAGTGAGGGGGCCCTGGCATGTATCCATAAGTGAGGGGGCCCTGGCATGTATCCATAAGTGAGGGGACCCAGCCATGTATCCATGAGTGAGGGGGCCCTGGCATGTATCCATAAGTGAGGGGGCCCTGGCATGTATCCATAAGTGAGGGGACCCAGCCATGTATCCATTAGTGAGGGGGCCCAGCCATGTATCCATTAGTGAGGGGGCCCTGGCATGTATCCATTAGTGAGGGGGCCCTGGCATGTATCCATTAGTGAGGGGGCTCAGGCATGTATCCGTAAGTGAGGGGGCTCAGGCATGTATCCATTAGTGAGGGGGCCCTGGCATGTATCCATTAGTGAGGGGGCCCAGGCATGTACTGAATCTTTAACGGCGGCCCAGGATTCTAGGTGACGGCCCTGAGCGTGTGCGCACATCACTCATGGGGGGATGCTTTTATTTGCCACATTTAAATGACACATTTCAAGTCAAAGGACTTGTCGAGAGCTGCTCACATGTTGTGTGTTGATGCGATTTTGCACGATCATGTTCTCAGCAGTGAATTTCTCAGAGGAACGCGTGTGTCTCTGTGTCATCAGGCTGAGCTGGCCCAGCTTCTCTCCGTACCTGGCCAGCTGGGGAAGGAGACTGACAGGATCAACAGGAGAAAGATGTACGTCAGATGTGGTTGTGAATGAATGTGCAGGCCTGGTAATGTACGTTTACATTTCAGATGTACGTCAGATGTGGTTGTGAATGAATGTGCAGGCCTAGTAATGTACGTTTACATTTCAGATGTACGTCAGATGTGGTTTTGAATGAATGTGCAGGCCTGGTAATGTACGTTTACATTTCAGATGTACGTCAGATGTGGATGTGAATGAATGTGCAGGCCTGGTAATGTATTTCAGTCGTTTTAAAGTCAAATTCAGCTGTTTAGGATAATAACGAAGCATCCGGTTTCTGATGAACAGTGGGGTTTAAGAAATGTGGCTGCTCTGAAAGTCATAGCAGTATGGATGATTTATGAATTCTTCTGTACATAAAATATTTCAGTTTTATATTTTCAATAATCTGGCACAAATGTTTGAAATGTGTTTTCGCTTCATCATTATAGGGTATTCCGTGTAAGACTGATAGCAATAAAATATATATTTATTCAAATATAAATGAAGTCTTTAACAACACAAATTGCGAAGGGTCAGAATTCTTTACAAAGGTACCCTTGGTCCTGCAATATATGGAGCAACTACAATTTTATATTAACCCTAACTACTACCTTTAGTAGTTAGGGTTAAGTACCTTTTGCTACATACACACATCCATAAACTCTGCTACTATTAATAAAGAAACTATGTCCCTGGTATGAGTCACTGTGTAGCTACTACTAATGAAGGAACTATGTCCTGTTATGAGTCACTGTGTAGCTACTTCTAATGAAGGAACTAAGTCCTGTTATGAGTCACTATGTAGCTACTACTAATGAGGGAACTGTGTCCATGTCTCTTTCCTCGGGGGACATGTCTGACTCACTGCTCTCGCGGCTATGAAGCCGCTTAGTTCAGCTGTATCCAACTGTCAGTCTCTTTGGGAGGAGAGGAGTGCCGCGGTCTAACGTCTCCAGTACCTGTCTCTGTCTGGGTTCCTCTGCTGGCCAGGGAGGTGGAGAAACGTATGGCGGCCCTGGACCAGCAGCTGTCTGAGATGGCAGCTCAGCAGAAGAAGACTGAGGCCCACTGCCGCTCTCTGGAGGAGGAGAAGAGGGAGGTGATGAGGGTGGTGGAGGGGCGCAGGGCACACGTGGAGGCTGCTGAGAGGGAGCACTCCATGCTGCAGACAGAACAGAACATGGCCAAGGAGAAGGAGGTCCTTCTGTTGGGACAGAGGTGAGGAAGCACAGAATATTATGGAGAAATATCCTTTTGTACATTTTTTAACGTTGTTAGCGTATTACAATTGTATTCCCCCGGCCAGTTAAAACGGTCAGTAATGCAAGGACATCCGTGTAGGATAACCACTTATTCTACAGGGAAAATCCTTATAATTATTTCCAAACATATTTTCAATTGTTTTCACCTAGAGGGTCAATTGTCTTTACCAAAAGGGTCAATTGTCTTTACCCAGAGGGTAAGCTGTCTTTACCCAGAGGGTCAGCTGCCTTTACCCAGAGGGTCAACTGTCTACCTAAAGGGTCATCTGTCTTTACCCAGAGGGTCAACTGTCTACCTAGAGGGTCAACTGTTTTTACCCAGAGGGTCAACTGTCTAAGTAGAGGGTCAACTGTCTTTATCTAGCAGATTAACTCTCTTCACTTAGAGGGGCAACTCTCTTCACTTAGAGGGGACACTGCCTTTACCTAGCAGGTCAACTGTCTTTACCTAGAGGGGCAACTGTCTTTATCTAGCGGGTCAACTGTCTTTACCTAGAGGGGCAACTGTCTTTATTTAGCGGGTGAACTGTCTTTACCTAGAGGGGCAACTGTCTTTACCTAGAGGGGCAACTGTCTTTACCTAGAGGGGCAACTGTCTTCACTTAGAAAGGCAACTGTCTTTACCTAGCAGGTCAACTGTCTTCACCTAGAGGGGCAACTGTCTTTATCTAGAGCACTGTTTCCCAATCCTGGTCCTGGGGACCCAAAGGGTTGCACATTTTAGTTTTTGCCCTAGCACTCACACACCTGTTTCAAATTAAAGACTTGATGATAGGTTGATTACGTCAATCAAGTGTGTGAGTGGTAGGGCAACATTTGAAACAGATGTGTGAGTGCTAGGGCAAAAACAAAAACGTGCAACCCTTTGGGACCCCAGGACCAGGATTGGGGAACAGTGATCTAGAGGGTACATTTTCTTGACCTTGAGGGTCCCTCTATGGATCCTCAAGGTCAAAATCTGTTTTTCCATTGAGGGTCAAATGTCTTCTTGTTGACCCTCTTTCCTTTCAGGTCACAGCATAAGGATGGCACTAAACTAAGGTTTTTACTATAAAGACACTGAGATGGGAACCGTGTGCAAGTGACTATTGTTTTAGGTTGAATGTAATTTTTGGCAGATGTAACGGGAGAGTGCCGTGCTGAAAGACGAAAAAAAAAAATTCCTATGAAGTCTTCCTCTGTGAATTTCCATATATATCTGTCTGTTTCTCTTTGTCTTCCCCTCTGTGTAACTCTCTCTTTGTCTCTCAGAGGTATGCTGGACATCAACATCGGCCACTGCATTGTGGAAAAAAAGAGTGTGCACAAGAGACTGGCACGGAATCAGCGGGAACATGACAGGCAGCTCAGAGAGCTGAAGAAGGTGGAGCTTCAGCTCAGGGTGGCCCAAGAAGCCCTAGTGCCCACTCAGCAGCTGCACGACCAGACCAGGTCTACGGTGAGTTCATAGGTCACCACAGATACCCAGCTGCACGACCAGACCAGGTCTACGGTGAGTTCATAGGTCACCACAGATACCCAGACCAGGTCTACGGTGAGTTCATAGGTCAACCACCAAGGTGCTGGCCAATTGCTCTGCTGCATGCAACAAGTCAAAGGTCAGCTCACAGCTCCTAAAGACATTTCCTGCTCAACCACACCCATGGTCATTGGTCTTTAATGATAGGCTATTCCTGGAAATGTTCGGTCTCCATTATCTATCTCTCCTCTGCTCTCTCCCTCCTCTCTTCCCTCATCTCTCTCTCTCTGTCTCAACGTGTTATTTGAGTGATATTATTTGTTTGACGTTTCCCCCCAATAGTCTTTGTTTCTGTGATGATGGATCCAGAGATCACAGTGTCACTGACTCATGTTGCTCTCAGGTTTGCACACGTTCATGTGGGACACCGCCGACAAACAAAAAGAGGAACTGGAAAACTGTCAGCAAATGTTGCACCATAAAATCTGAAAGGCACTGGTGTGGTGACGCATTCCTGTCTTCCCCTCACGCTATTTCCCTTTTTTTATTTTTTACACAGCACTGTTTCATGGAGTCCATTGTCGCTCATGTATCCGTCATTATGTTTCAGAATACATTCCATGAGTTATGATCTAATTACCTTTCGCCATCTGCCACGGTTGTACGGAACAACGTGCCGTAGCCGAGGTATCTTGCTGGTTTTACGGTAATGGGTTCCATACGATAATAGAACCGTAAAACGCCGACGCTGAGTGACAGGATGACTGACTGCTTTAACATAAAGCTTTGTGTTGTGGAACACCACAAACCCGGCGGAACGATACCCATGGGGTGTATTGATTAACAGTGATTATTTATTATAAGACCGTGTTGTCTAACAGCTCGTGTCGGTCCCACCACCCCGGACCTCAGTGTAGCACATGGCTCCTGGTCATATGGACACGGACTGTGTGTTTTTGGTGATGACATTGGAATGACGCTTTGTGTGACCTGATCCCGTTGGTTTGTGTGACCTGATCCTGTTGGTTTGTGTGACCTGATCCTGTTGGTTTGCCACTGCTCTTTCAGCGGGATGCCCTACCCAAAGGGGATGGGATTCTGAACAGGAGACAGGAGTTACAGCTAGAAGTGGAAAAGCTCAAGAGAAATTGGATTAATCAGGTAAACGGCATACCGTGCATTCAAATTGGGTGTTTGTTTGTTTATGTATGGTGTAAATGTGCACGTGTGCACGGCCTTGTGTTTTATTTGCGTGAATGTGTGTTTTACGCAGCAGTCGGTAACGCAGGTGGAGGCCCAGCTAGTGGAGCAGTGTGTCAAACAGGAACAGGAGCTGGTGAGGGAGTCACACCGACGCAGAGATGAGCTGCACTCCCTCAACTGTCTGACTCAGATTAAAGCTGACGAGAGAGAGCAGAAGTCCAGGGAACTACTAAGGGCTCAGGTAGCGCACACACACACACACACACACAACACACACACACTCTAGTAAACGACGTGATAAGAAATTCACATTCTGTATTATTTAAATGTGTCAACAGCAAAGATGCAATCGCTTCAAGCAAGAGCTGACAGGCAAAGGTCTGGTGATCCAGGAACACAAGAAGCAGCACCAGGAGATCCAGGCCAGGTATCCTTCCTTCACACTGGGCTGGAAAAGGAAAGAGATAGACCGGGATCAGCAAAGTAAAAGTTGTCCTTTGTACTCTCTCTCCCCTCTCCTCTCTCCTCTTTCTTCTCTCTCTATCCTCTTTCTCTCTCTCTTTTTCTCTCTCTCTCTCTCTCCTTCTCTCTGTCTCCTCTTTCTCTCATCTCTCCACTCTCTCTCTCTCCCCACTTTCTCTGTTTCCAGGCTGCGCATGTTTGCTAAGCTGTATGACAACATCAAGGTGGAGAGAAACAAGTACTTAACCCTCATACAGAGGGGATCCAAGAGAGCCAATGAGATGAGGGAAAATTTAAAGATGCTGACAAACGAGTACGAGATCCTCCGGACGCTGGCCTTCAACAAGGAAAAGTGAGAAACATAGCTAAGAAATGCTTTGGAATTTCCCAAGCTGCCTTATGTTTTTAATTTTACCCGTTTTTTCTCCCCAATGTTGTGATACCAATTCACGACTAAGGGCCCCTGCTTCATCGTAGCGAATCCCATTTGGTACTTGGGACAATCAATGTTGAGATATGTCTTCAGAAACACATGCTGTTCAGGCTCTAACACATGCTGTTCTTCAGTGCACATGGAACGCCCCTCCCAACCTCAAACTCCCTTTTCCGTGTGCCTGTGTAGCCCCTGTGAAATGGCTAGCCAGCTAGCGACGCAAACTAGTAGCATTTTCAAGGGTGATGTGCTGTCACTCACTTTGGAGACCTTGAAGCAGTCGTTTCGGTGTGGGTTTTCTGGGGAGACGGCTGTTGGGGTGTTCATATGGCTGTTGGTTGGCATCCTGCTGGTTGTAATCCTGCTGGTTGGCATTCTGCTGGTTGGCATCTTGCTGGTTGGCATCCTGCAGGTTGGCATTCTGCTGGTTGGCATCCTGCTGGTTGGCATCCTGCAGGTTGGCATCCTGCTGGTTGGCATCCTGCTGGTTGGCATCCTGCTGGCATCCACTGCTGCAGTACTGGTCCACCTGCTTCCTTACATGTGTCTTTGTCTTTCATTCCCAGACTGCTCCAGAAGTCCCGTCTGAAGCGTATCCACTGCCACATTATCAGGGACAGTCTAACGAAGGACGTCTCTAAGGTGGTTTGTCTTTCTTTCCATGCTCTATAATCCTTATCAAGGAAGTTGATCTCGCTTAACCCCAAAAAAACAATACTTCCCATAGTTCTGAGAGTATTATGTTGTGTTGTCCCGATCAATAAATGTTCTGTGTTGTCCC
>JACXGI010018283.1:0-13418 GCA_016801175.1 Esox masquinongy | reverse complement strand
GACCTCACCATTCACTATGACATTGTATGAGTGTCTCTGTGACCTCACCATTCACTATGACATTGTATGAGTGTCTCTGTGACCTCACCATTCACTATGACAGTGAGCAGGCAGTCGAACAGGGGCTGCAGACGTTGGTGTCCACCCGTGATGATCTTGTGGAAAATCTAGTCAGTTGGAAAACAGCCAATATAAGATGTAAGACTCACCACCATATTTTAACCCTGGACAAAATTCCAAATTAAAGGGCTTTTCTCACTGACACAAATTTAGAGAAACAATTAAATGTACATGATATGTACTTTGACTTTTCGTCTCTTCTCCATAACAAATATGCCACGACTGTCAAATATGCACAACCAAATTTTTGGAGAGTCGTCAGGCTACAATTCTTATTTCAGGGCCAACCTATAACGCAGATTTTGGACTAAAAGTGAATAAATTAAAACATTTTAAAAACTCACCACAATCAGCAGGTCGGCGTGGGTCCCAGTGAACACAGGGATGTCCATGGGCACCCGAACCGTGTAGGGTTTATTCAGACGCACTCCAAAGTTCCTCTCCCCACTCAGCAACAGCAGAATGAACACACCAATGTGCATCAGGCCCACACGAGCTGCGTGCGCGCGCGCACACACACACACACACACACACACACACACACACACACACACACACACACACACACACACACACACACACACACACACACACACCTTTAGACAAACACACACAAATAGAATACATCTAGTGTAACAACCCCAAAACATACAGTGCATTCTGAACCTGGACACGTACAGTATACTGTATGTTCACACACTCACAAACACTCACAAACACTCACACTGGTCAGCCCGTGCGTCATTCAGATAAAACAGGATAGGCACCAGGACATCCAGAACATCACTGCTCTTTAACACAAAGAACAGGAACTTCTGAAACAGAAACAAAAAATTATATATTTATTTAGATGTCCTTTAACACACAAAGGTCCTAAGAGTATGAAATTCGATGTGAATGTATTTGTTAAATCATTTGTGTCCTTGTTCTAAACCCAAAACAACAACAATGGACAATTATTTTACTTTGTAAACTTCTTAGTGGAAATAAGTTTAAAAAATAATAATAATAACAGATGGTGATGAATGAGTAGCAGAACCATACATGATCTAGAACCATTTCCATGAGAACACCGTTCTGCTGAAGACCAAAAACTGAGGGCATAAACAGAGCATAAAACAGAGCGTCTGGGATGAACAGAGAGTCTGGGATGAAGTGATGAAGACACTACCTTGTTGAAATCACAGAGCTTCCAGAAGAGCACCAACAGCTCCTGGTGGAACTGGATCTTCTTGGTGGAGTTGGGCAGGTAGGTCTGGATCAGAGGGTTGGTCAACAGTCTTGCCACGCCCTTTAGGATAAAACTGAAATCCTGGGGAAAGACAGAAAGGACCAACAACATCAACCACCTATCAAGACAGAAAGGACAAACAACAACAGCCCATCAAATTACTATGTGCATTTTTACACTATAGTTGCATTATTTTATAGTGTAAACGGGTGAGTGTCAGTAGTCGCAGGTTACCTTCTGAGGTAACGTGAGAGACTTTGACAGATACGCCCTGCATTTACTGAGGACTAAAGACAACATCTCAATGTGTATTGAAGTAGAATGAGCAGTGATGTAGTAAGTCTGGTTCTGAAGTCTATTCGGCTCAATGTATAAACAGAATCTGAAAAATAATAATTTTGTTGTTGGGAATCAACTATAAAACATCTCATACAGGCACCTAAAGAATCTACCATCAGCAGAAACAGCACTTGGACAGACAACACCCTGTTTGTTACCAGGTGAACAACGTAGTCAGTGATAGTATGTCTTCCAGGCCAGGGGTCTGGTCAAAGCACAGCGCATGCTTTGAGTTTTACAGTGCGTTGAGCTTTACGGTGCGTTGAGCTTTACGGTGTACCTCTGGCGCACCAAGAGTTTCTCGTTGCTAGTGTAAATAGGAAATTGTATATACATGTTATGTAAATGTTTTTTAAATTAAATAAATAACAATTGTTGTAGTCTAGATAAGGTCTTGGTTCACAGAGACTCAACCTGTACCTCGAAAGGGTAGGCCCAACTAACAATTGTACCCGGTAATTACTGTCCACACTTGTCTAGAAATACAAATACATAAAGCCTAGACACAGTCATCGAATGGAAAATATGTGGTACAGTTTAATGCCTTATCTGAAGGGAAAAGACGATCACACCATCTTCCCATCCTGAGACAATAAAACGCTAGATAGACATATCTTAGTTCAACATAATAATTTCCATAGCGTTTGAATTTACACCGGCAGGCTCGAAATGTACCACGCAGGATTGTGGCAATCAATCGCAGGAAAATCGTGCAATATGCGTGCGCACCGCCACACTTGATGTGGTCCTGACAGAATTGCCTTTTCACTCCGGTGGGGAGGGGCTCTATCAAAAATGTGGCACATGATCCCTCAGAAGGTGACATCTCAAGCTATCGACATTTACAAGTTAACAAAATTATCCAGCGTCTCAAGTCTTTCCGTTATGTTACGGAAATTTCCGTTATGTTACGGAAAATGTACCGTAACATAACAAGCCCTTAGTGCAACATGACCTCTGACTGTCCCATCAAGACACCCACCTCGTCCCGGTGTATTCTGGAGAGGTAGTTTACAAACAGATTATCAGGTCCCACAGGCTGAGAAGGGAAGAGAAAAATAAAAAGGTTGAGTTTTATTGTAGAACACACTTCACATTGAGGTGTCCCTATGAAATATGACTTACAATTAATCACCATGAGTGAAAGCCTGACCTTCCACAAAACTAACGACATCATTGATATTAAAAAGCAGGTGTTCTGTATTTAAACAGTCAGGGTGTATGTGAACCACGGAGTGGAGCGGGTGTGTGCCAGCCGTTAAAAATATGAAAGCATGTCGACCACTGATTGGCCAGCACACCCTGCACAGGAAGAGGACATCATCCTCTATAAGAAAGTAGCAAGCCTGTTTTAAACATTCTGGGTTTTTTTGGGGTTTTTTTACTTTTTTTTTTACATTTTTAAATCTACAATTCATTACCCGAATTTGTGAATGTACCTCGTGGTCCTCCATGGCAGAGGCGGAGCTCGGGAAGTCAGCGCTGGGCTGGGCCGGCCACACGCCATGCTCCAGGGTCACTATGAGGATCTGAACGGCGTGCTCCACCAGAACCTCCCGGGGGTCAGAGAACATGAGGTGGTTGTAGGGGATGCCGAAGCCCACCGGGTCGTAAGCACACACCACGTTGAGGAGAGATGTGAAGAGAGGCAGGGCGTGTCTGGGAGTAGGAACACCAACGGTCAGGAGGATGAGCAGAACACACACGCACTTTAATCACTTGGCCTGAGGTGTGTGTACGTGTGTGTATTTAAGAAAAATCTTTTTTTCAATGGTACTAAATTACCTAAACTGTCCTTTATTCAGTATTTTCACAGTCGATGTGGTCCTTACTGTTCTGCATCATTACATCAGCATTAAGTGTCAGGTTCTCTTTGCTGCTGTGTATATTACAGTACTTCTTAATCATTATTCCTTTCCCTTTCTCTTCTCAGTTTCCATGACCACAACCCACTTGGCCAGACACTTCTCTGTGTGTTTTAGATCTCTGTGAGGAGTCCTTCTTCTTCTGAACATGTAAGGTGTTCAGTGGGCCTCAGAATAAGACTATGACTTGTTCAGACTAAGATTGGTCCTCAGACCAGACTAAGATGGTTGTTCCTCCTGGTGCTGAAGAGTTACCAGACTAAGAGGTTGTTCCTCCTGGAGCTGAAGAGTTACCAGACTAAGAGGTTGTTCCTCCTGGTGCTGAAGAGTAACCAGACTAAGAGGTTGTTCCTCCTGGTGCTGAAGAGTTACCAGACTAAGAGGTTGTTCCTCCTGGTGCTGAAGAGTAACCAGACTAAGAGGTTGTTCCTCCTGGTGCTGAAGAGTTACCAGACTAAGAGGCTGTTCCTCCTGGTGCTGAAGAGTGAGTTACCTGTTGTCAGTGGAGCAGAAGAAAGTCACCCAGGGGTTGAGACAGAGGTTGTCTGTGGAGGGAGGCAGGTACATGGCCTCCGAGAAACAGGTCAGCAGCAGTTTCAACAGCTCCGTCCTGAGCAGGACAGAGGAGACGGAAAAACATTCAAATATCCTCTCAAATCAGCTGCTAGGCCCAGTCTAACTGAATCCACCTGCCCCCCCCCACTTACAGTATCTCACAAAAGTGAGTACACCCCTCACATTTTTGTAAATATTTGAGTATATCTTTTCATGTGCAACACTGAAGAAATGACGCTTTGCTACAATGTAAAGTAGTGAGTGTATAGCTTGTATAACAGCGTAAATTTGCTGTCCCCTCAAAATAACACAACACACAGCCATTAATGTCTAAACCGCTGACAACAAAAGTGAGTACACCCCTAAGTGAAAATGTCCAAATTGGGCCCATTTAGCCATTTTCCACCCCGGTGTCATGTGACTCATTAGTGTTACAAGGTCTCAGGTGTGAATGGGGAGCCGGTGTGTTAAATTGGGTGTCATCGCTCTCACACTCCCTCATACTGGTCACTGGAAGTTCAACATGTCACCTCATGGCAAAGACCTCTCTGAGGATCTGAAAAAAAGAACTGTTGCTCTACATAAAGATGGCCTAGGCTATAAGAAGATTGCCAAGACCTTGAAACTGAGCTGCAGCACGGTGGCCAAGACCATACAGCGGTTTAACAGGACAGGTTCCACTCAGAACAGGCCTCGCCATGGTCGACCAAAGAAGTTGAGTGCATGTGCTCAGCGTCATATCCAGAGGTTGTCTTTGGGAAATAGACGTATGAGTGCTGCCAGCATTGCTGCAGAGGTTGAAGGGGTGGGGGTCAGCCTGTCAGTGCTCAGACCATACGCCGCACACTGCATCAAATTGGTCTGCATGGCTGTCGTCCTAGAAGGAAGCCTCTTCTAAAGATGATGCACAAGAAAGCCCGCAACCAGTTTGCTGAAGACACATGGATTACTGGAACCATGTCCTGTGGTCTGATGAGACCAAGATAAACTTATTTGGTTCAGATGGTGTCAAGCGTGTGTGGCGACAACCAGGTGAGAAGTACAAAGACAAGTGTGTCTTGCCTACAGTCAAGCATGGTGGTGGGAGTGTCATGGTCTGGGGCTGCATGAGTGCTGCCGGCACTGGGGAGCTACAGTTCATTGAGGGAACCATGAATGCCACCATATACTGTGACATACTGAAGCAGATCATGATCCTCTCCCTTCGGAGACTGGGCCGCAGGGCAGTATTCCAACATGATAACGACCCCAAACACACCTCCAAGACGACCACTGCCTTGCTAAAGAAGCTGAGGGTAAAGGTGATGGACTGGCCAAGCATGTCTCCAGACCTAAACCCTATTGAGCATCTGTGGGGCATCCTCAAACGGAAGGTGGGGAGCGCAAGGTCTCTAACATCCACCAGCTCCGTGATGTCACCATGTAGGAGTGGAAGAGGACTCCAGTGGCAACCTGTGAAGCTCTGGTGAACTCCATGTCCAAGAGGGTTAAGGCTGTGCTGGAAAATGATGGTGGCCACACAAAATATTGACACTTTGGGCCCAATTTGGACATTTTCACTTAGGGGTGTACTCACTTTTGTTGCCAGTGGTTTAGACATTAATGGCTATGTGTTGTGTTATTTTGAGGGGACAGCAAATTTACACTGTTATACAAGCTATACACTCACTACTTTACATTGTAGCAAAGTGTCATTTCCTCAGTGTTGTCACATGACCAGATATAATCAAATATTTACGAAAATGTGAGGGGTGTACTCACTTTTGTGAGATACTGTATATATATTAGCTGTATATACTGCAGCGTTCTCAACCCGTAGTGCAGGTGTCTCACCTGTTGAGGTCGTGGGTGTAGTTGAGTTGAGGGGACTGAGCGAACCCCACCCCTGCCTCCCAGATGTACTCACAGCTGTCTATTGACCGCATGTCCTCTGCGCTGTCCTGTGTGGAAGAGGAGAACCCTGATGTGACCTCCACAACTACCGAAACAACATCCTGGGAAATATTATTGGAAAACATTGCACGGCGATCCGTTTACTACGACACACGTTCAACAAAGCATCGTTCACTGCACAGCATATCATGTATGAGGATTTCTACAGGTCAAACAGGATGTCAGTCACTCTTATGGAACCCCTAGAGTGCAGAGGTCACAGAGGACATGGCGGGCCTCGTTGTGGACCGGGCTTCTTAATTACAAAGGGGACAGCTATTCCCGGACAGGAATATTGGACCACGGTACAACAGTAGATGTCAAGTGAGATGGAAAGCCTTATCAGTGCCCAGATCCGTGTTCCCGAGACAGCTCGCCGGATCCGTGTTCCCGAGACAGCTCGCCAGTGTGTGTGGCTGTGAGCACCCTATTCCCTATAGTTAGTGCACTACTATTAACCAGGGCTTTGTTCTAATCTAGTGTACTACATGAATAGTTTGCTAGTGGGGACACGCAGAGGTTCGCACACGAGCGCACACACACACACGTTCCACCTTGTGATCTGACCAGAGGCCTGCGCTCTCATATGACTGGAGCGGGTTACTGTTCAACACCTCGGCAGAGATAAGGCAGACATTTGAATACTCTGAGTACAAGTTCAACTCACAACACCGTTTAGGAACTCTCCAGATATTACTCACTCTATCTGAATCTCCCTGTGGAAGTGAGAGATGTGTCTGCCTGTGTGTGTATGTGTGTGTATGTGTGTGTATGTGTGTGTGTGTGTTTAAACGTGTGCACACGCTCCCCTGCCCTTCTCTCTCTCAGGCCTGCCAAATGAGCCCTTCTAAATGACATTATACAGGCCCGAACAACCAGAACACATCGCTGCTGGCTTTTCTCCGTCAGCTCCATGCCACTCTGCTCTCCATTTCTCACACCGGCGAGTGTGGCATGTCGTGGGGGAGGGGGGGGGGTTGGTCAAGTGAAGCACGAGCGTTTCATTTCACGTCAAACAACACCGAGGCACCTACAGCAACACGGATGTGTTTGTTCAGTGAATAAGGAGGGACTACCAGTCTGACAGCCGTCCTTTCTCAGCCCATTTGACAAACACGGCCCGGGGCCACACCTCGCCTCACCGAGGGTTACAGTCACTCATTAACTCTGGAGTCAACGCCAGTCTAGCCCGTGGAGCTGAACACAGCAGGGAACCATTACTGGGCTCCAATGGGACATTCTGTTCACTTAGGGCCCAAAACCCCAAAGTCTAACTGGAGGTTGTGTGGACGTTGGAGCAGATCTTGTTAATCTGCACAGATCCTGAGTTGCAATTTGGCCCCTCAGAATACAGGAGGTTGAGCATGACAATGCTTAAAGATCTGTGTTTAGGTAAATATAACGCAGAATTTTTTTTCCACTGCCTAGGCAGATTATTCTAGTTTTTGTAGGCGGTTACTCACGGGGCTGGTCTTGTGGTGGCTCTGGATGGTGAAGTCTGGACAGAAGAGCAGGTCAGCTACAGCCAGGAGGAGAGACTCTGCCAGGGGCCTGGCACCATCATCATCATCATCATCACCTTCATCCTGCTGGGAAACTACAATCTTCATCACCATTCACAGACACATACCATCTCATCACACTCAAAGAAAACTCATGGTTTCCTTTCTATGGGTGACAGATTTCCAAGCAAACTATATGAAAATGTGCATTTGTCTGTGTGGATACCTATTACTAAACTTTGCATCGGCGCTGTTCTTCAACTGGATATATTTCAGTATAATATTTTCAATCGAAATTCATAGAAGTAGTATTTGTGCAAATGGTTTGCTAAACATCTCAATCTTTAGCTTATGTTAAGAAAATCAGAGTCATTGGATTTGCAACTCATCAGTTAAGAAAAGAAAACTGACCACCAAGAGCAAACAAAAATGTTTTGAGAATATTTTATACCAACCAAAGCCCAACCGGTTAAATTCAGTAAGTACTAGAGAATGCCTCCTGACTTCCTGCTACAACAAAAGTTCAGCACGGATTTCCCACTGCAGTTTGGCATTCACCCATACAGCTTCTCACTGTAATTAAGAGGTTATTCAATACCTCCCCGATTCAACCATTTACGAGGAGAGAGAACAGAGGCACAATATCAGCAGTGTCCAGGCAGGCTGAGGTAACTGGAGACCCAGCTGGTCCAGGCACCGAAAACCCCCCTCACCGAGTTCCCTCAGCCTGGGCCAGCAACCCCAACACCAGAGAGCACGGGCGGGTTTTTACTCTAGGATTTTGCTAGTCCTCCTCTGTGTCCCATTTCTTTTATTCTGAAAGTCTCCTTGGTTTTTACCAAACATCAGTAACCCATTCTGTGATGCAGTGTACAACATCATGCCTGACAATGAGGGGGCATTTGCTCATTAAAGTTCTACTAGGGTGTAGTTTTGGATTTATCCCAAACATCCAGGCTAAAAAAAGCTCATTTCTTTGACGTGTTCTTTTTTTTGGTGGGGGGGGGTGATTATGTGCCTTGTTGTATGTAGCGGGAAATGTTAAGAAAAATTTGCATTCTGTATGTTTGAATTAATCTTTTCAAACCTGATCTGCAGCTCAGCTTAGAAGGAAAACTGTATATTTGATCTGTCTGGATAGTTTAATTTGTCCAATTGCTTAAATACATCATCCGCAGCATAATGATTAACTTGACCAAACTTAACAAGATAATGAATGTTTGATTTTGTAGTGCTTGAAATGTGCTTGAAATGTAATACTTAACTGAAGGACCTTACAGATCTATCTACAGGGGATAGAAGAGGGGTCAGTCACTTCGCGGGAATGCAACTTTTACCTCAGCAATTACATTTTTGCTGAAATAACGTGGACAACAGAACGTTTATAAACAGAACTAACAGAAGTGTATTCTTGTACAAAGATTACTGTAGATGGCTAGCTAGTAGCTATACAGTACAGTACCTATAATGAAAACAATGACTCCAGGACACCATAGCTGGTTCGTTTTTTTAGAAAACAATAAAAATATAAAAGGGTCACGTAATACAATTATTCTTTTAAATATATGAGATTCATGGTATAACAGAGTGGATGTACACCGATCAGCCATAACATTATGATTACTGACAGGTGAAGTGAATAACACAGATAATATCGTTATCATGGCACCTGTCAGCGGGTGGGATATATTAGGAAGCAAGTGAACATTTTGTCCTCAAAGTTGATGTGTTAGAAGCAGGAAAAATCGGCAAGCGTAAGGATCTAAGTGACTTTGACAAGGGCCAAATTGTGATGGCTAGACAACTGGGTCAGAGCATTTCCAAAACTGCAGCCCTTGTGGGGTGTCTGCAGTGGTCAGTACCTATCAAAAGTGGTCCAAGGAAGGAAAAGCGGTGAACCGGCGACAGGGTCATGGACGGCCAAGGCTCACTGATGCACGTAGGGAGCGAAGGCTGGCCCGTGTGGTCCGATCCAACATACAAGCTACTGTAGCTCAAATTGCTGAAAAAGTTAATGCTGGTACTGATAGAAAGTTGTCAGAACACAGTGCATCACAGTTTGTTGCGTATGGGGCTGTGTAGCTGCAAACCAGTCACTCTGCCCATGCTGACCCCTGTCCACTGCCGAAAGCACCTACAATGGGCACGTGAGCATCAGAACTGGACCACCTGGTCAGGTGAATCATGTTTGGGAAGAAGGCAAGCTGGCAGAGGCCATGTGATGCTTTGGGCAATGTTCTGCTGGGAAACCTTGGGTCTTGCCATTCATGTGGATGTTACTTTGACACGTACCACCTACCTGAGCATTGTTGCAGACCATGTGTACCCTTTCATGGCAACGGTATTCCCTGATGGCATTGGCCTCTTTTAGCAGGATAATGCGCACTGCCACAAAGCAAAAATGGTTCAGGAATGATTTGAGGAACACAACGAGTTCAAGGTGTTGACTTGGCCTCCAAATTCCCCAGATCTCAATCCAATCGAGCATCTGTGGGATGTGCTGGACAAACAAGTCCGATCCATGGAGGCCCCACCTTGCAACTTACAGGACTTAAAGGATCTGCTGCTAAAGTCCTGGTGCCCGATACAACAGCACACCTTCACAGGTCTAGTGGAGTCCATGCCTCGACGGGTCAGGGCTATTTTGGCGGCAAAAGGGGGACCTACACAATATTAGGCAGGTGGTCATAATGTTATGGCTGATCGGTGTGTATTGTTGTGCGACGGCTGAAAAGTACAGAGTGGATAAACATTTCTGAGAGACAAAAATTGGTACGTCTGAGAGGGGAATTGAACCGGGGTCAAAATACTGAAGGTTGGGGACAATCCCACAAGACCACAGGGCCTGCTGGTAGTCAATACACCTTCGTATAGTCTCCAAATGCAACTTTTATCCCAGCCATTAAATTTTTGCTGAAATAATGTGGGCAACAGAATGTTTATTAACGGAACTAAGGTATACTCTTGTACAAAGATTACTGTAGATGGTCGTCCATACCATAACAGTGGAATAGCTAACCACTGCTCTATGTAAACTACGAGGAAATCGAAAGCATTGGCTGAATCTCAAATCGCATACTACAAATACATACTTTGCGGATGACAGTGAAGTACGTACTGTTTTGTATATAGTACGCTAGTATGCCAGTATTGGGACATACTACCTCATCAGAAAATTGCGTCTCGACATTAGAACATTTTGTCAAGCATTAACAACACGCCAAGTTTGAATTTTTAGCAAGACACCATTAATAATTTGTTAAACTAATGATTCTTATTAAGTTTACCTACACTACAAATAGCACATATGAACTGTATGGCTTTTATTAGTCAGTAACAGGCCTACTAGTAAAATAGTCACAATATAACCATGAACAGTTTTATTTTAGGCTTACTATGTAACATAGCTACTGAAGCTTGAAGTCAGCAAGGTTTTTGTCTATCCTGAACAAATCTTAATGCATTCTTTGTTCTGTCGGAGGCTCGGATCAAACACTGGTCACCCGCATGGAGGTCCACGTCTCTAACCACTACGCTATTTAACAAGGGATTGTCAGTTCGTCAGTCAGTCACTCAGTAAGAGACATTTGCTCTTCTTGACTGGCTCCGATTACGCGATCCAGCAAAAACATTTTTTTCATATTTTTAATTTTAATGCAACAAAATGTTAAAAAAGGGGGTTAAATAAATATGCAATTCGCTGTATCTAGTATACAACCAAAGTAACAAAAGTAAAAACAAACTGTTAATTCAGTTCAGATGTTATTAAATAATTAGTTTGCTCCAATCACTGCTCACTGTTCCCAAGGCGGGGCAGGACCATAAGTTAGATAAATATAAAGCTAAATGACTTAAATGTTCTAGAGACAAGGCAGGCATGACGATGAACATTTATAGACAGAAGACAACACATCTAGCCTGAGACAGGCAGTTAAAGATACAGTCAGCATATTTTGGCCACTAGCTGTAAAAGTGGTGCTGTTTAGTCAGAAAGGGTCCCTAAAATGTGTAAAATGTCATGTATGTGCCGAGTTGTGTCCCAGGTCATCAAAACTACTCCTTTTCAAACTTGGAAATTTATGGCTAACTGGTACATTACAGTGATTCTACTTTTAAAATATAAATTTAAACAACATATTACACATCCAGCCCAAAATGGGGGATCTGAAAATGTATTTTGTTTATCTCAAAAGTCCCAGACTGCATCTTTAATTAAACAGATTGAGTAAAAGGCCCCTTCACTCATCTCAAGCATTCAGCTTGCAATCTACCCTTTCCAGACTAGCAGAAAGAGTGACACTGGCATTCAAAAGACGATGTATCCATCTAATTACCCAAGGACAGTCCAAAATAATGAACTGAAGGAAAAAGCTGAGCCACCCAGATCCTTAAATTGGTCATGACCACTAACAAACCCATATGGACCCTGGGTATGTTAGGAAATTACAACTTCAAATAGATTCAGTCCATTTCCAAATGGCTAGGATGAGACTTCTGAGGCAGGCAATTCCTGAGCGGTGCCGTTCTGGCCCATTCACCCTGTGCCATGACTAGTACTGTAGTCTTACCCTAGCTCGTCCAGTGCCGGGCACGGTGGACCAGAAGAACCCTCTCCAGTCGGCATCTTCAAAGATGTACGGCAAGATACGGGTGAGGAGACGAGTGCAGTTCAGGACGATCTGTCTCTGTCTCTCAGAGGGACAACCAGAATCAGCACCCTGGACCAGCTTCTCAACCGCCTGGTGGAGAACAGACACAACCAGAATTAGCGCCCAGGACCAGGATCTCAACCGCCTGGCGGAGAACAGGCAAAACCAGAATAAGCTCCTGGACCAGGCACAAGAACATTTCCACTTGGGCTCCATTTTACCTCTTACAGGGTCATGAGGATCGACACACCATCCCACTTACAACTGCCCATCTGCTGCAATATGGCCTTTGACCCCTTAACTGGGAACAACAAACACTGACATTCCTTTTGCAGCGGCATGGCCAAGGTAGGCAACAAGCCTCTGTTTAAATACAGGAGGAGATAAACGTGTCTCGGATGCTCCTCTCCGGCCGGTGTGTCAGGGAACAAGGCACTCAGCAGTTCTTCATCCAGTGGAAATGCACTGTGTCTCATGTTTGGGAGTGTTGGGATAAGGCAAATTCCCATTCCAGCCTAGTGACAGACAGGTTATATTCTCTTGCATTCCTTCCCAAGGTCCAAGCTGGGTATTTAGCTGGATCAGCCCATTTGAGGTCACGCTTACTTGGCAACCTCAGTTAGCTTGAACTGCAGGGTTCCGGCCCGCCAGTAGGAGTCGCAAGAGCACAAGGAGTCTCAGTCATCCCTGTCCCAGATGCCTCCGTCATCCTGGGTGATACTCCCCAGTATGCTGTGCCCCATGGGACTGCCGGGAACACCGCAAATTCCACCTTTTTTAAACCTTCTAACCTTTTTTTTTTTTAAGAATTACCCCAGACGGAACAACTCCTAGAACATGTTCTAGAAACTCCCTTTTTGGATGGGCGAGCAGCTATGTGAACTGAAGTAGAATGGCTTAGGTTGATGTGCCTTGGAAGTGGCAAGTTTCAATCTTTAAATCATCAGAGTCCGTTGAAAGTTTGTTGTCATAACTACATTTCAAAATCATTACACTGGGGAGGAAAAGGGGGGAACACTGGGAGGAAAAACAAACGAGACCTGTCTACATATATGTAAATATACAGTTACAGAATACAATATATGTTACTGTACACTGTGTTGCATTCCTGTTGCATTCCTTTCATTATCAAATGAAAAGGTTAACACACACACACACACACACACACACACACACACACACACACACACACACACACACACACACACACACACACACACAACCC